>DWCF01000082.1:0-71492 GCA_018230265.1 Delias oraia | reverse complement strand
GGTGGCCGGTTAGGTCCTTAAAATTAATCTTGTTCAGATCAAGTTTCAATGGTTCTTCGAGTGCCTGAAACCACTTTCATACTTTATTCAGTGTTGAATCAATTGATCAAATGATCAAAATGAACCTAAATCAATTTCTAAATAGCAAACAGTATTTTTGAATGTACTTCATTGTAAATCAAATCGTTTCTTTTGTTGAGTGATTACATGGTAGAGAAATGAAGGTGATCGTAGGTACACTGAAGTGGCGTGTCATGCGCGGCAAAATGGCGGATTTTATTACCGCAACGCTCGTTCATAGCTATTTGTCTATTGCACCGCGGAGCTGTGGCACAAGGCAGCAGCTGCAAAAGTTTTAGTGAAATCGTATTTGAGCATATTTTCTCATTTGTCTATTGCACACATTTATTGTAGGCCAAAGTATTTATTGTTACCTTGCTCTCTCTGATAAATAGAAACTGTTCTTCTTGGAGGCTTTCTAATAACAACGCTGCGTAAACAGAAACGCTCAAACGGTCTTCCACTTGTGGACACAGCCACTTTGCTGAATCGCGGATGCGTTGCTGGCCTTCGTTGTGTTATATAATTATCAAAATATATTATATGTATGCTGACACAGGTAACAAGAGGTTACTTAAATTCAAATAGGCCCCATAAGGGGCACGTTTGAAAGTCGATTTAGGTACAATTATTAGTAAAGCTACCATTGGTTCGGAAGATATACCAGTGAGATGGACCTCTACGAGAAGAATCAACAAGAAACTAATAGGGTTTAATTTTTTTTATCCAAGTTTACAATTGTTATCTTATGACTTAGTATATCAATACGTACATTGAATAATAATATAGTTACAATTTCCTGATACTTTTCATGACCAGTGCATAGCTCATAAAGTGGACTCTACGTCGGCGGACGTTCGTAGAGCGCATGTAGCCACACGCAAAAACTGGATTCCCGTCCAATACGAGCCACGAACGGAGGCTTTCATAGCTTTGTTAATAGAATAGTTAATAGCATAAACTGGGAAAAGGCTCGATGAATGAACCCCACTGCGCTCGGCTTCTTTTATTTCTGCCATTGTTCTAGTTATGCCCGGTTTAGAAGTTGGTTTTTATGGCGGTAAAGGGGAGCGATCGTCAGTTCGGCGATTTCCATAAATCATACGGCGATAATTGTTGTTTATGTGCGTTGATGCAAGAGTGCTGCGAATTATATCATGAATAATTCTGATGGTGGCGTTTTTTGTTTCAGTGGAAGTCTCGGTGGGGCGTGGTGACGAAACTTTCACCGGCTGCAGGTGAGTTCTGTTTCGTTGAGAACGGAAACAAACAAACAGTTGTTTCCTTTTGTTCCTCTCCATTTGTAAATTAATCTGACAGTATTTCACTAATTATTACAACATTAATCTCATAATCATTTATATATAAGTTTAGATAGGATAAGAATTAAGCTGGGATAAAGTAATTCACAAAACTATTTCTACATTTTTAGATACTTATACCGCATCACGTAAGAGGGTTCATTTAATGTTATAATATTTTAGCACGGCGTTTTTTTATAATACAAGTTTATCACTATGAGATAGCTTTTTAGAATGAGACTGAAATAAGGTAATTAACAAAACTATTTCTAAATTTTCTTTCTGTACAATTTATTCTATACAATTGCAGGGTGTTTTGTAAGATAAATTACTTTTATTAGCAAGAGAATTGATGCCTACGATAAACCGTATACCAAGCTTAAGTGAAAAATGGCTTGTGTTGTCTGTCACCTAACAATAATACAAATATCGGAGCTGTACCCAGCCGTACCTAGTTACGTCGCGACAAACCACACAGAGGGCGTGTTTATTCGTTAAAACTGGAGTTGATTTTAAAAAATATCTCAGCAGAGATTTTAGAGCATTCTTTTGAGTTCTTGGCGTGTTTGTGAATAATTCGTAACTTTAGATATCACTAGAATAAATGCTACATAATTGTTGCAAAACTGGAAAAACTGTTCCGTTTCCTGAATAAAGCTTGGGTGTAAAGCGTAGCCGGAAATTTCTTAACTCGTTCATAAGTACTCTCCTCAGTGGATCGCTTCTGATTGTGAAGTTTTAAACACGAATTCAACAAAAGCAGGAAACAGCCAACTCATTAAGTTAATTCGAGCCTCAAGCGACACAATGATGTGACAACTCACTCGGCCCTTATTGTGTCGGAAAGTACGTAATCGTACAAGTTATAAATTGTAGTTTTTACTGATAAAGTCTAAGGGCAGTTAATTGGAGGCCTACATTTGAGCAACATTAAGTGTACGTATCGCGCAGATCGAGGGTAGATACGGAGAGGCGGCCAAGCGATGCGCGGACGCGGTTATACCTTTGAATGATTTTTTTAATGGCTTATGACTTCAGAGATTAATTGCTTGCTATTGGTATCAATAATTATTATTTAATTATGACTATGATAGGTATGTTTACAAAGTGAAAATGTAAGCCGAACGAAAATCACATACGAGTAGGTTTTTGAATTTTAGCTTGTTTATTTTAAATTTGGTGCTGTAGTTTTTCCACTTATGACTGACAACTTATGACTTAAAAGCAAACGGAAATAATAGTTCACGGCAAGCTCTTGCAGAGCTTTTGTTCCGTTTTCTTGAAATATTTTCCCCTCTTAGGGAATTTTGTTTTACATTAAAAGGTAATGTTCGGATAATTTAATCCCATATTGTTGAGCGATTACGGCTTTTTGTGAATGTTCATTCTTATTGTCGAAGTACACGCTTTTTGAAATATGCCTTCTTTTGAATAAATAATTTATTAACTGCGTACTATAAGGAATGATAAAGTCGAGAGTTCGATTCTCAGATAGAACAAATATTAAACTGCCTTCCTGCAAAAAGTGATTTTAAATTTTATTTTTCTGTTTGTATGTACGTACCCTCATAGTTCCCAAGTAAAACTATATATTTTTATTGTTTGAACGCTGAAGTCTTAATTTGTTGTGTATCCATACATTTATATTGTAGCGTTCATAAAGTTGTGGATAAACTTGTCTCTTCAGATTCAAACATCACCTACCTGAGTATATGGATAAATTACACATATTAAGATAAATTTTTTTACAAAATATTAAAGTATTAAGAATTAAGTTTGCCAAGAGTTTAGCCATAACATTTTTTATCTTCAAATTTACTGGCGAAGTTCATGGAAACTTTTTTCTTTGTTATAATATTAAAAAATGCCTGGAAAAGCTTAATGGACTGTAATTGGTTAAATGCCCGACTCAAAAAGTAGACTATACTTGAATGTATCTTATATATATGCTCGTAATTCACTTTAATTCAATATTTTTCAAGGTAACGCCACCTAACCTTCACTTTACTTGACTCTAATTTAATATCTTCGGACAAACACATCACACATTTAAAATTATAGAAATTACAGCTTTAAAGTGGATCTGTTTTGTTAATCCATAAAAATAAGACGTTACGCACCTATTACATACAAAATTTGGAATCCAAGGCTTACGGCTTTTTCCCATGCATTTTGTCCCGCCCACTACTCTATGGAATCAGCTGCTGGCAGGGGCATTGCCAAACCTTCAAGAAAAGAGCGTACTTATTCGTCAAAGACCGGCAGAACAGCCGTGGCTGTGCAAATTCACGGGTGGAGGATCGCTTACCCTGGGTGAGCCTCCTGCTCGATTGATATTTCCATACATATTTCATTTCCATACATTTTCTTTACATTTTTTCATTTTAATTTTCCATACGTAATACATATTTAACCTTTGCGAGGTTAAATATGTGTTATGTACAATTAACAAGTACGATGATATTAAATCAATATGACATGATTGTACTTGTTACAAATCAAATAAAACCAGCCTTCAAAGTTTTATTGTTTTAAGTTTGTTACAGATGCATGTTAATATTAGGTAATTAATGTGAAAAAACCTTTCAATTCATTTTTTTTCATGCACTACGTGTACAAACTTCATCAAAATCGAATCTGAATAAGGCGATTTTTAGACAAGATCTCTACGCCTAAGCACAATTTGTTTAATTTTACAAAAAGTTGCATAAGCAATCTAAATTCACATGTTTGAAAGTTAAAGGCAATCTCAAAAGTAAAAGAGAAATGCTGTAATGCTAAATAAATCAGATTGGCAGTTCTATTGTGGATAAACACGAGAACAAATAAAACTAAACAAATTCAATACAAAGCGAACCGTGTACCGACAATCCGATTAATTTAGAATGGCATCAATAATAGAGTAGAAGCGACTCCTTGCCGCCCGCGCACGTCGTGAGCGCGACACGACAATAAATAACGCGAACAAATTAAAAACTACGGGCCACGCCACTGCACCACTCGGCTTTGCATACTTCGGCGTTCTTTAGGACTTTAAAAAAGTCGGTTTTTTATAACACAGCGGATAGCGAGGCATAAGCATCCCCTGCTTCAGTTTATCGGCCTCTCATGGATAACTGTTCCTACTTGCAGCTTTGCCTTTGTGGCTGATCTTTTATTGACTTCCGCCATCCTCATTCGCTCAAAAAAACACTGTATTGATACTATTTTCTCTGATGTTTTGTGAGCCCGTGGTAAGTTGTGTGTTTTACGTTTTCTTAAACACTTTCGCATTATTACATTCGTAGTAACCCAAAATATTAAACAAAGAGTTACGATTGTCAAAAATAACTCAAACTTATAAGCTCCTTCTGTTTTGTCGATGTTTAATGATGGCGGAGATGAAATATTAGATGAATCGATTGTTTAATAGTGTTTTCGCTGTTTTGTTGATTGTCCGACAAAATGGCAAAGCTTGGTGTCAGTCGACAATCACACACAGCATTATACAGTAATGCGGAGCGTCCCGATACTAATTCCCGAGCCCGGGCTGCCGTCCGCCTCCCGCGGGAACTCGAATTAATGCAAATCACTTCTTTGTAGTTTGCCTTGTTACGAAAAACCGGAATATTTTGGGAAGTGCGGTCTCAGATTTACTGTCTCATTAAGTTGAAGTCAAATGTGAGATTCCTCTGGCGATTTTAAAACAAAGAAGATTAAAAGATTTTTTTTATTGCAGCTATCCAAATCTCACCCTCGAGCAATAAAACCCCGTCAATGTCGCTCAATGTCTTTATGACCCACTATAGACTAACATTATTGTTTTTAGCTTTACTTCCACTCCTATCTTAACCGCCATGAATCGATGTAGTTGACGATGTGTTACGGAAGGGTCCCACTGATCTACTATTGTGTTCTACATTTTACAAATAAATAGAAAAAAATAGTTGAACTCATATCTCTAAGAATTATGAATTGTTTATGATTGATGAATTATTTAGAAGTAGGATATTAAATATTGTTTCGCCAACGCACAAGATTCGTACAAGACATTGTCTCCATACGACCCAACTATTAATTTGTAAGCTCAGTGCCTTCGCATAAAACGGCTTATATGAGATATAGTTCCCCTCCAAGAATTCAAATTACAACAGTTTTATAGCACAGAAATCCGTTTAATGCCAAGGGACGGCGGGCTAGTGAAAACCTCTTCGAACATTAAATTATGATTTACTTCAATGTACTTCCAGTATTAATATTTACTCATTTATCGTCTTTCATGGACGTTCGTTTTGTACAACTCACTGATATTTAGTAGTTAAGAATGGAAACATTGCTTATTGTGCCGGCCTTCATTATAATTCTAAATAATTCAACAGTTAAAAAGTCCATACTTCAAATAAACCAAAGCGTAGCGAGAACTTGTATTGTAACTTATATTGTAGCTATGATTGAGTTCATTTGAGTTTACACGTTGTTTTGAAAGCGGCGTTTTTAGTTTATTTAAGAGATCACAACATTTCCTGAATAAATTATATGATTATGTTGTGAATCAATAACATTTAAGCAATTAGTAATCAACATGGTTCTTTACAACTGTGATACTGACAACGTATTACATTGAGTATAATATCGATCAATATGATTTTGTTATTAAAATATGGAGAGCAAACGAGCAGGCTTACCTATCTCCTCTTCTTAGGGATATCCCCAGATCCTTCTAGACTACGGGTACGATTAAAGCACAGGTATGTGTTGAAGGTCCTTAAGTGGCATTGGTTTGCTAAAAGCTCAGCAGGGACAGATTCCATAGAGAGAGCTCCAAAAAGTTCTTTAAAAATGCTCAATTGCGGAACTACCAACATTGGGGTAATACGAAATAAAATACGGATGAAATGATAAAGAGATTCTTAAAATTATTATATTAAGAAGAAGCTAACAGATAGATTAAGCTAACAGTATTTGGTTTTAATGCTTACTTCTAATATTAAAGTACAAAAGATCGTAAGCAGAGCATGAAATGTTTAACCCAGCTGACTTTCTTGACTGTCCTCAGATGTGCGTGGGTCGTAAACAGGTTCTCCTCTATGAATGTTATATAAATGCAATGAATTTCCATTTTCACTCATGATAGCGATATACTTCCTCACATTGTTTTGCTAGTATATATTTACTAAATAATTTAAAAATATTATTCCTTTAAAATATATTTTTATAATCATATATATTTTGTATCTCATTCTTTATTTATTATATTGTGTTGTGTTAAGAACTGTATAGACCTTTATAAAAAAGGGATCCTCAATACAACGTGCAATGTCTATTTAGGCTTTATGCGTATGATGCCCCATGTTTTAGACGTTAAATAAATCGCTCAACTAGTAGAATGAACCCCGGTGCCTAGTTGCGCCGGATCAAGCCGGCTGAGTTAGTGAGCAATGAACGGGCCGAGTGCGGTGTCCGGGCTGAGTTGTGCGCGCGCGGATTTATTCATTCATTCACCGCGTCTGGCTTATTCAAACTTAGTGCCGTTCTACGCAATTGCTTTTGTTCTATTTATTTGACACCAGCTGCCGTCCGATGTGGGCCTAAAGGGCGACGAGTATTTTAACAACATTCTAACACAAGTTTAGCATTTGGGAGTACGAGTTTTGTTTAATTACTTTTTTATTTATTGAGCGGACAACGGAGCAAGTGAGTCTTCTATATGTTAAGAGAACACCGCCGCCCATCCCCAACAGCGCCACAATCTGTGCATTGGTTGTGTTGCCGGCTTTAAAGACAGCTTAAGTGGGGTATTTGAAGGGCAAACACAGAAAAACACAGTACAAGTAATGTTATACGCAGAGCATATATACGTGAGCTCGGTATATCTCGCTTCGTGGCAGACTTATGAATCCGTTTGGCTGCGAAACTCTTAAATTACAATCAATTTTAGAATTCTGTTGCCCTAGTGTTCTTAGATAATGTGGCGCCATGGGTACGGGGTTTGATTCCCAGTTTAAAGTAAACTTATATATATCGTCTTTAATGTTTGAAAAGGCTCGCCAGTTTCTGGATGAGTGTTTTAACAGTTCGGTGAAATTATGCTGAAGCTTTTGCTGAAACTCAATGGGCCGGTTCGTCCACAACGAGCTTACAGAATACAAGAGTGAAATAGAATAGTACAGAGCCATTTATGTATGTATCATTAACTTAACTCTCATGATTTTCACGACCACGCCCAGACTTTTACTTTTGTCACACATATTAGGAACTGGAGCATCCAAATACCAAGCGATAGTATGGTTCAAAAAACGTCTAACTTTATAATCCAATTCATCCATTCAGGAATATAAGATTTAAATAAATTCAACGATAGTTCTCGTATCGGAGGTGAACGAAATAGTTGCGCGTTGAAGTGACAATTGTTCGCGTAACAATGCGACGCAGTGAGAAGCTGAGCTCGCGAGACTGTGATGGTAACGTGACGGCGACTTGCGCTCCTCAAATAGCGATATCTTGTTGGGTGCGGTGAGGGCGGTCGAGTCAGGAGCGGACGAGGGTCGCTGCTGTCGATAACGTAAGCTGATGTTCATCCATATTGCCTCATTGAAATAGGAAGCCTTCTAACCATATCCAAGCTTTTAACTAATTACTCCGAGTTGATTATGTAAATTGTGTCAATCTTAAACGAAAACTTACTTAACTTTCATGTTATGTCTTGCGTACGATATGCCAAGTTATGTTAACAGTGAATAAAACTATAATGAAATCCGATTGGGTGATATTTTTCATGAAACATTCTAATTGGTTACAATATTTAAAACAAATAAGGAAAGTGAAGGATTGAGATGGGCTGATGATGATGATGAAGGAAAGTGGAAGAGATCTCTAAACAAACAATATTTAAACAGTATTCGATGAAAATGAAAGTCTTCGTCGCCTGTGGCTCGGCACAAGCAAAACTCTTACAATTCAAGGGAGTTGCTAAATCCTCTCGACGATCTCGAACGCCGGCTTAGCTGGTATCTGCCGTCGGCTGCGGCGCCGGACGGATCACACAAATCTGACAAACTTTATCATACGCCACGCTCCGGCTTTTCTAAGAATTAACTTTTCTCTGACTTGGTGATACTTTCATACACTAAAACTAGTATTTTTTCCCACTTATATTGCAGACAGCTAAAATAAATAAATAAAATCATAATATAAAAGAATAAACATAAATTTTTTACCCGTGAGAAAGCCATGCTGAAGCATATGCGGACGCACTAATTGGCCGTCAACTATATAATATACAAATGGTAGTGGTACTTAGAACTATTCTTTTACTGTAATTCGCTGAGTGAGTGAGGATATCGGAGGTCTTTACAAATGCCGCTTAAGTAGCGTAAAATTGCCGGCAACACAACCAATGCGCGGTGTGTGGCGTGGTTGTACATAGGTGGCGGTATTCTCTTACCATATAACAGAGCTAAAAAAACAAATTGTTACTTTACTTTTTATTTGTTTATTTTGTAACGGTCCAGGCGTGTCTGGTAATGGTAAGAGATAACCATCGCCCAAATTCAACTGTCAGGCTTTGCTTGCGTTGCCGGTTTTTCACATGATCACATTACTCTGTAATATACCTATTTCTGTAATTATAGTTAGCCGCGCGGTGCAGTGACGTCACGCGGTCACAATTAAGAATCCATTGCGAGGCGAAGCGTAAGCTTCTCTGCTCCGTTTCATGCATCGTCCGATCGAGTCACGTGCTTCCCATTAGCC
This sequence comes from Delias oraia, assembly GCA_018230265.1. NCBI lineage: Eukaryota > Metazoa > Arthropoda > Insecta > Lepidoptera > Pieridae > Delias > Delias oraia. Next base: position 62,400 of record DWCF01000082.1, on the reverse strand, counting down.
AATTGTATCCGTTTAAACCAATACAACGAACTTCATTTGATAAACACATTAAAATGAAATGTTTGCTCATTACATTTTGGTATAAATAATGATGATGAAATACATGAAACACTTTCTTGATCTCGTATAAATGTTATTCATAAAACTTAAATATCACTCGAAAAGAAAGCTTGGTTAGCCCTATCAAAATCAATCTGTCAAAATTCTTCTGATAAACTATTTAAAAGACATACAAACAAAACAATGTAATTAGTATGAAACACGAGAGCGGGGAAGCCCTCCGCCGACATGCCTCCGACACAGCAAACAAGGGGAAGGTTTGTCAAACACGGCAGTACAGCCTGCGGCGGTACTTGCGCTCACGACCGATTCATTTGAATTATTTCACCCGATATTGGCGCGTGGACGACCCCGGGCCGTCTTTGCCCGTCAAGCGGTTAACAATTTATTAGGAATTTTATTTAGTATTTTTTTAGGGTAATTTTATGGCATTTTGTTTGTTCGATAAGCTTCGATGGGTTGTTATGGTATGGTAATATTATGCAACAGATTAATCAAAATTAAAAAATATTTTTAAATCGGTTTTTTTAGGAAGGTAGATTGGTCTCTTTTATGGCAAGAAAAGACTTCTGTGAGTTCGTGGTATCAAGTTGGACCCGCCGGCCCAACTAGTGCGTCAGCATATGTTAACGAGACTTCCTCGGGTACGACAGTGTTCAAATACTCACCCGGCCACTGTCAAGCCCTGCTGAAGTTAGAATAAATTAAATTTTACATTTTTTGGATCGGGAATGTAACCCGATTCCTCTCCCTTTCATGGTAGCTTTATAAATCACTTACATGGATACGAGGCACTCAAATTTATTAATTATTTTTTATGAACATTTTATCACAACAACGATGACAACTTTAATAGATTTTTTCAACACAAACTAACAGCTTCTGAATGTTAGTTAAATCAATAGATTTGGTTGTAAATATTTGTACAGCATTTGTTCCTCGAAAAGTTGCAAGACGTCTTGGTAATAAAGAAAACGACTCGATGTTCTTAAGTTCGCCACTTGCACTCCTTGTCGCGGAGTGTTACATGCTCGAAGCAATGTCTCCAGTCACGGAATGGCCAATTTAAGTGAAGTTACAGCATTTTTGTCGCGTACTTTGGCTCGATTCGAATAGTTTTGCACTCGACCTTTGACCTTCACAGTGACGCCATTTCATCGACAATTTTTGAATTGTTTTATTATTGTATACTAACTGTTAAACATCACTTTTGATACATAAATTGCTAAACACAATGGTTACATTATTCATAATTTGAATTAGTTTGTTGTAATGAATGGCAGATATTTATGATACTGATAGTTTTTTTGTGCAAATCAAGAGTTATAGTAAAATGTTCTCTTATAAGTGTTTTTTAATTCAACTAAGAGCTCTAATGGAACTAAAGTGGTATTTAAATGATGCTACGTTTTAAAATTATTTTATTATATCGCTGTAATTTCTAGATTGTTAGCTAATTTTCCATAAAATACAATTTCACGAAGAGCTTTTTAGTAAATTACGAAGAAAAAACTGTTCAAGTTGTGGAGAATGAAAGTTTGCGGAGGCTGCGCAAAAGTGATGCCGCTTCAAATATCATCTGTTGACACAGGCCGTGGCTGGCGTCGCGGCGCCGCATTCAAATGGAAATGCTTGACGAACGCTTACTTCTATTCGCTTAGCCTTTATTTAAGGCTTTGTGGGATCAATCTTGAGTTTCCTACTGTGAGGCAGTAAAAGCGATAAGTCATCATCAGCCATAAAATTTATTGCAATTAAAAAGAACATAGAAAAATCAATTCGATGCGCATATTTCTGCTCCACTGATATTTCGTCGTTTTTGTACTGTTTTTAGCGAATGAACTGTCAAACGAAAAAGTAATGTTGTGAAACAGTTCCATTTAAATATTTACGATACATTTTTTCAGGCCTTGAATCTTACGCTAAAATTCGCGAGCCCACGTATTACATAGGGGCTCATTGCTCTACGAGATATTGCTCTATGAATCCCTATCGACATTCAAATGGCATCGTAATATTATTCACAGTAGCCTAATTTATTATATTATTTTTATTTGATATCCTTCTGTTCCAACTACCAGAGGATAATAAATAAATATATATATTTGACTTTCCACTTCACCGCTTCAGATTCGCTTGTTACTGCAAGGTGTAAGTGAAAACAAAGCCGTGGTAAATGTTTGATGTGACGACTCTGGTGGCAATAGGCGGAATTGAACGAAGCCGGTGAGGTTTCCACTTTTAATGCCTCACTCACGGCTAAATTACTTCGAGTTTCGGTGATCGTCGCAACTTCCTTAATTACTTAACTGAAAAGTTTGATTTCGCCTAATTTGTTCCACAGAACTCAATTAATATACATAACGTTATATCATATCGCTTGGGATAAGATTCGAAAAAGTTTTATTTCAATTATGAAAATGAAACATCAAATCATCTTTTTGATCAAAACTGCGAAAGAACAGAAATCTCTAATATTTGCATTTATCTGTGTGGCGCGATATGTTTGTTCAAGAAGTGCAACAGGCTCTTGCTTGGAATGCAGCTACGCTTTTATCTATAAGCTATGGCATTTGACCATAATAATAATATACATCTCATCAAGGAATCTTAACATATACAGGTAGATTGATTAAACGCTAAAAATTCTTAAAATAACGTGTAATAATAAAAAGTGATAAGTAAACAGAATTTCCGATGCTTAATCACTAAAAATCAGAACAATAAATCAACAGAGCGCCCCGTCTGTTGAGCAATTAACAAAAATAAATATTAACTAATTATATGATTGAGCCTGGACCCGCCCTCATCGAACAAACAGCGCCACAGCCCCGCCCCCGCACCTGCCTGCACTTTCTAGTTAGGAAAAGGTGGCAGCAAGCGGTAACGATAAGAAAATTAGTATTCATGGGGCCGAAAAGTGCTAGAGTACACACCATGGACCAGCAAGCGCAGCGTAGGTCGTCCACCCACTAGGTGCCTTGCCTTATAGACCGACAACGCACCCACGGCTCTACAAGAGCTGGAGGTCCATGGACGGAGGACCGCTTGTCCTAGGTGAACCTCCTAGTCGTTAATTTTAATTCGTGTATTGTTGCATGTGATTCGTTTGTTAGTTATATAAAAATATGCACAGACGATCTTATAAAGCTCACCGGAAGACGCTGGATGCAGGTCGCCTCCGACCGTTGACTTTATAATAAGAGGCGTTTTTTATGAAAATAGGGAGGCAAATAAGTAGGATCCTCGCCTAAGAGAGGTCCATGCACACTTACAGACTCTGCTGGTCCGCGGGTATGTTTCTGGCTATTTAGGGTTAGCTAATTTCTCTTTTGAAGGTCCTCATGTCGTATTAAGATCTTATAATTTTTCTTCTTATTTACAAGATTTTTTTATGAAATAGCGGACAACGGAGCAGACGGGTCTTCTATATAATAAGAAAACACTGCCGCCCATGGACAAACGTGCCGCAGTCCGTTGGGTTGCTTGCGTTGACGGTTTTTTACGCTGCTTAAGCGGCACTTTTAGGGGCCTCTGATATCCTAACACACCCTGCGAAATACATTACAAGTACTGTTTCACTCTGTATTATTCTGTGAGCCCGTGGTCACTTCGGACTCTCACTTCGGACGAGCCGGCCCAATTAGTGCGTCAGCTTCTGGTTCAGGATGACTCTCCATGGGTGCAACAATATTAAGACACTCGCCCGGCCACTGACAATCCTTTACAGAGACCGAATAAATTATATATATTTATAATTTTCCGGATCGGAATTCGAACCTAGACTTATTAAACCACTTAACTACGAGGTTGTTAATATTCGTACTATAAGTAATAAGATAAGATATTTTGAAAGCATTAAAAGAGAAACGATCAGTTGTGAGTTAACTTCTAATAGAACTGTATTTAAAGAGGGAATTGAAGGAATATTGGCAAACGTAGAGAAGTAAGTGGAAAGTGTCGATCGGGCCGAATGAAGTTAAATTGATTTTTCATTGGAAACCATATTAAAAAAGTTTGTAAAAGAGTTTTTATTCTATTCCGAGCACTTTTGAATCCCTTAATGGGGAGCGTCTCGCTATTTAAATTCGCTCAAGATACTTATATGTTGTTAAAGTTTTCTTACGTTGCGTTATCTTTCACAAAAGCACTAAATAACTTTAAGATTTGTAAGTTTTACATGTATGTGTGTCTGTAGGCTTATGTTACACCCGAGAACATTAAGAACAAGAACTGGTAATGCACTTATCTTACAATTCTTATATTGAGATGTTTGTTGCCAAACATCTCCGAAACGATACAAACAAATTTAATGAATTTATTTGTCGTCTATCTTTATTCAATGCTTATTATTATGGATTAGCATTGAAACAACTATTAATTTTCACATTTCTATTACATTGGTTATTTTTAAATACCGACATTAGTAATTTAATATTTTTATGGAATTACGATAAATGGTGGGGCTAGCGAGTTTTGTAATAAGTAATTTGCCTTATCTTCAGTTCACAGTATAAAACACACGCAGATACTGTCTCTCAAGGTAATTTAGCAAAAGAAGGGAACGAGATGTATTGAAGATTAAAAGCGGCGAAAGAGTGTTATAAATTTGTATCAGTCGACTGCAGGCCCGTCTGAATAGAACGCCGAGCATATTCCGACATGACGAATGAGAGAATTTTCCGACAAATTACATTTTCTTCAAATAATCGAGTAGGCTGTGTAAATACAGTGTGTTAACCACAGTTGGTTTATACAATTGATTGTAAACTCGTAATTTCGACTGCAATCAAACCGTGATTAAATAGTTGCTTGCGTAAAGCTTTTGACACAAAAAGGGGCGTCATGTTGGTTATTATTTTCAATTAATTTACTGTTCGGTAATACGCACAATTACATAACAGTGAAGAATCTTTTAATTCAACAAAGTGTTGATATATTTTATGATCTAGAGCAATGCAAATCCAGTTGTTTCTCAATGATAGATAATGTAATCTTTTTTATAATTACATAAAGTTTTAAAAGGTACGGACTTATCATATTTGCTATATGAGTAGTGAGAAAGGCTCAAATTAAAGTGTCTCAAAACATACAACCTCAAGAATGTTTTTTATTCTCGCATAGTACACTGTGGTTCGACGCAAATTACTGCTTCAGCTGGCAAAATAAAGAATTACTTGTGAACAGAATCACACCGTCTATTCTGATCAGGGCCCGTGGCGCCTATTTACGGCGGGCGAGAGACAAGCTTTAGCAACATTAACAAAGCGGGTTTGAGTTTATGTTACGAGCGAAGCATATTACCCACTAACTTAAAACCGTCGTTTCACCTCAAGAAATGACAAACACAAGTCGTTTTTCAAAGTAAGAGTGTGTCTTTTGAAATCAGTATTTCATAATAATTATATTATATTCAAAATAAAAAGTGGGAGAGTCATGAGGCGCACTAATTGGGCCGGCTCGTCCGAAGTGATACCACGGGCTCGCAGAATACTCAACTCAACGTGAAATGGAAGTTGCATTTGAAACGAGGCTTAAACTATGTTTTGCTGAGACTCTTAAAAAATGCCGATTAAGTGATATAAATAGACGGCAACACAACCAAAGTAGCGCGGAGTGCGGCGCGGTTTTTCACGGGCTGCGATGTTCTCTTACCATATAGAAGACCTTCCTGCTGCGTCGTCCGATATAAAAAAATTAACATTCATATTTTATTTAATCCAATAAATTTATAAAACAGAAAACTTCATCAAACTAAACTAACCGTTTTAATGAATTCGTGTAATTCAGAATGTCTACGCCATTTATTTACGTGTAATGAAAAAAGTGTGAATAAAGATAGAACCGAATCTGGTGAGTTTGTAGACAGTTCTTCTCAGCACCTGTTATCCTAACTGGCTTAAAATATCTTAGTAGCTTAGTGACATTAAGTTTAATTTGTTTTGAAATTAGTAAAACAATTTTAAAAAGCTTTTTGAAGCAGATTTTAAAGATATGTTGTTTCTGATAGGTATTCTCACGAGATGAATGATTATGTGAATAAATTAATTTTTCGTTATATTTTCAGAGTGTCTATGGCACGGCTATACAGCCTCATTCCATTGAAAAACAAGTAAACGTTCGCTGGCACCGCTTAATTCCTTGTATATAAGAAGAACAATATGAAATTGATGAAGAGCAAAGAGCGGCTCCGCGTCGCGTTGCTCCGGTCGGGTGTAATTAACGATAATTACTTTATTTTCAACGTCTATCCATCTTCATTTACTGGAATAAACGCCACGACGATTATTTATCTCTATTCGCTGGCGTGTTACCACACGCGGTAATTACGATCTTATAAGCCGACAACTCTACATTGCATTTTTAAGTAAGGAGGCTGTGTTAAAATCAAAACTTGTTTCCAACTCGCTATTTGGAATAATGATACGTTAGCACACAAGGTTGAGCTGTATAATACTACTTAGCAAGTTTGTATAATCAAGTTAAAATAAACGGCAATTGAAATTAGCATAATAAGCGGCGTAGCTTACCGCGCCGGGATAATTTCATGAAAATTCATCACCCCGGCCTTCCGTTATATGACAGCTGTAGCGGACTGACCTTAGAATTCATTAAAATATTCAATTTCACTCGCCCGACGCGGCTAACACTAATTGTATTAATATTATAATAGTTTGATGGTGCGTTGGTCTGAATAATTCAGTTATGTTCGATGAATGTACGGTATGTAAGGCGCACTTGTGCTTTTAACGTTAAGGAATTAAACAAAACTAATGGAACCTACGTTAAATCTAAAAAAAAACTTATAATTATATCGGAGAAACAACCAATGCGCGGACTGTGGCGCGATTGTTCATGGGCGGCGGTGTTTCCTTACCTTATGGAGACCCACTTGCTCCCTTGTCCGCTATACTATATAAAAAATCTAACAAAGACGAGTTATATTTTTTAAAATAAGAAACACCTAAATATTATAAAGGTACGTACTTAGTTATATCGTCTATCCCCATAAGGGAATTGAGGGTGTATCTGAATTAGATAAATTAATATAATTGTAGTATTATATTTTTCATAATCGTATTTTCTTAAGTTTTCAATAGGTTCTAAAAATATCTTAGTAAAATCATATTAAGATAAATATTGAGAGCCTCGTAGCTAAAAGGTTTTAAACGTTTACCACGAAGCATGAGGTATCGGGTTTGAATCCCGGTCCGGACAATTATAATTTAATTTATAATTTATTTAATCTCTGGAAGGGCTTGAATCTTGACAGTGCTCGAGCGAGTGTCTTTATACTGTCGTACCCGTTGGACAATCATGCTGACGCACAAAGTGGGCCGGCTCATCCGAAGCGATACCAACGGTACAATGCTGGCAAACAACCAACGCGGTCTGTCACGTGGTGTTCATGGTGGGTCCGTGGGCGATGGTGCTCTTTACTGTATAAGAGACCCACTTACCACATTGTCCGTTACACCATAAAAATAGGTCATAGTCTTCGTAGTATTTATTGTATCAAAAATAATGCGATATTCAATAAAAGCAATAACATTCATCGGTTTATTCCAGTATAGTACATTAAGAAGGCGAAAGAAGCCCCTACATCTTGTCAAGTCTTTGATGTGTCACTATCTACATGTCACAAAGTATCGAAAACAGTTTAAAACGACAAAGTAAAATAAACTCAACGATCCCCAAGGAGCCGTCCAACGAGACGGCTGCGCAAACACTTGCGGACGATCTTTTCCTTCGTACTCAGCCAAGCTGGTTCAGTATATGGGCACAAGTTTCAATCGACATGCCTTGCATCAGTGATCGAGCTAAAACATTATAGAAGACTTCACTCTTTAAGATTTTTTATTGCCTTAAATTATTTTTTTATAAATCTGTGAGAAAATAAAGGCGGTACCGTTTGACACTGCATACATGAAAACTGGTCCATGGATGCAGATAGGACCGGAACAAAGCTGAAAGAAATTAGTACTCATCGAATTACCGTCTTTATTAGTTATTATGAAGGTTGAAATTGTACTTATATAACATTTTCTATAATTTGAAGCGAACAGACTTGGGATGCGATAAAAATTTAAGGATCCACTCTCTTTGATGGGTCGTGAAGTCCTCGGACAGAACCCTAAAACTAACTTTATGGCATAAGATGATGCAAATGTCCGCGACGCAGTTGTTATCAAAAGAGAGGGTGCATTATTTTGGGTGAATTACTAATACTCTGAATCATATTTCTTGGGAATCCTATGTTTGTAGTTTGTTTAGCATGTATACTTAAAATTAAATATTTCACATTTTCAATATTTCTATCTAATTAATTATGAGAATATTATGTTAGTAAAAAATGTTAATTGTCATAATCTATCAAGCTGCGTATATTAGTGAGGTCTACGAACCTCATATGCTGCAAGCTACCAGTTACACGTTACGGCATCGCGATGCATTATAGCGCGTAGAGCCATTCATTTCCCAAGGACATTATTAAAGACAACTCACAATGCATTCAGATCAGATTATCAGGCTTGCTCTGAATACGTTATATGCAATTTCCTTCTGCGTTTCATGACTCTACGATCGGCTATGGCTCCCCAGGATGGATATCATTTGGACTGCGTTATTTTTATTTAACTTGCTATGGGCAATCTATTATTGCAAGATTGCTTTAGGCTTAATAACATAAAACAATAAAGATATTGAGGTGCGTGAGGTCACAAATTAGTTTAACTACGAGAAAAAGTTGGTTGGTTAGTGGGGGTCGCTACTATGAGTTCATAGCGTATGACGAATAAAGTTTAAATTTAAGGGGTAAAAGGCAGATGTGATCTCAGGGAAGTCTTTTTCCACTGCAGATAAGGAAAAATTCAATTAAAATTATTCATTTAGTGGACACTAGTCCACTAAAACATGGCGTTGAATCTTTTTTCCGTGAGAGTTTGACTGTAATGGTTTCCAGTGAGAAAGGTGTCGCGCGCCGGGCCGGATAATGCAACCAGGCTATATGCAAATCGAGCGCAGTTCGCGATCCGATCGTCATTGTTGCACTCTCAATGTTCCTTCCCGAAGCACTTCGGAGCAGGCTGTTGTGAAAAGGTGCAGACGTCTGGCCGTTTATTTTACGGACAATATTTATGCAAATTTGAAGCTCCGTTTGGCTTTTTATAGTTGTAACGAGACTTTACTGGTTTTATAGTTTTTTATATTGAAAGACAATACAAATTAAAAAGATTAGACGAAAGCTTTTAAAAATCATTTTAATTAAATTTTGTTATTGTATTAATATGAGAAATATATAAAAACTTTTAACTAAATATCTGTAGCTCTATATGGCAAGAAGTAAAATCTGACATTATTGGTTTAAATTTATTTAATTCAGACAATACTTTTTAAAAAGTTATACCATCTATTAACTAAATAAAACATTAAGAAGTTTTTAATACTATTAGGAAAGCATACCAACAGGCCATAACTTTTGAATAACAATGTTTTTATTGTAAAAGTCTAATAAATGGTAGTCAGAAGGATATGGTCCGTCTTAAGCGACTTGTAACATTTGAATAAGTAACGAAAGTCCCTGCGCAGCGCAATAATTCGCAGATTTCTGCAGCCAAGGGTTCCGCTGCACCCTTAAGACGCATTAACTGCTACAAGCGGGGGAAGCTTGTATTTGCATACTTATCGAATGTTGCATGCTCCGTCGATGTTACACAAACAGAAATAGGGGACTGAATCTAATAAAAATATCGCCCAAGTTTTTATTTATATATTTTTGAAGAGAGAAAGGCAAAATAAAAAGGTTTTTTTAATATAAATACACAAATGTATAATAATAAACAAAAAACGTGTTCTCTTTAAAGTATTGTTACACTTAAATGCAAAAATGATGCAGAATTTTTCAATGTCTCTTTTTAGTTTTCAAACTTCAGACTAGATATAAAAAAAAATAATGTATAAGTAAATTAATTTTAAAAATATTTTTTAATCATTTTTTTTTATTATTTAAGTATGAAAATAACGAACTTTCTAATATGCTTTTTTAAATAATGCACATAACATGGCAATTTATTACATTTCTTTTTTGTGGGTTTAAATCATAAATAAGTGGCGTAAAAAACAGGCAACACGATCAATGCGCGGACCGTGGCGCGGTTGTCAACCGGCGGCGGTGTTCTCTTATCATATAGATGAACTACCTGCTCCGTTGTCCGCTATACTATAAAAAAATAAATTTATTTTAAAAACTAACTAGAATGTTGTAAAAATACATTTTCTTATAACTATTCAAAGATTCTCTCATTTCCCCTTTATAAATTAAAAATTACAGAATACGCTAGGAGCTCGATGCTGAGTAAAAATAAATTAGAAAGAAATTGCTACTAACCGGATACTAAGTGAAAAGAATGATTATCACTTCTCGTTCTCCTATTATGAGTGGCTCAAGCACTATTTCTATATTAGCTTCAGTTTCACTTTTAACCATTAGCTACGATTATTCTCTGAATTATGAAGTTTATGATATCTCTGTAGGAAAACGACTTATAATTTGAAATTGTCTCTATGTGTAAAATATGTGTTATGTCATACATTTTCTGATTAATTTAGACCTTAGTGCATGGAACAGGTAAATTTTTACGATCGTTATTTTATAAGAAATTGATTCTAAACTGAAATGTTTATTTCTCATCGCAAAGTTGAATTAATGGCGTGCAAAGCAAAAAATACTGTGTTTTTAAATAATGGGAAGAAAATGAACAGAAATATGAGCTAGGATAAACAGCTCTCATATAGGTAGACCGCGGATGCGAAATCACCTTTAAGAGAAGACCAGAGAACCAAAATTGGTGATGTGTGACATAAGTACACATCAATTGTTAATAAACTTATAAAAAACATGAAATTCTTTTCATAAATAATAATCCAATGGAGATTTTGGGGATGACATAGATTCAATTGTGGTTCGTAAATTCCCTCAAACAATATCCAAATGATAATGATGAAGTAATTCTGTCACGTCGCTCGCTCTAATAAATTGCGTATAATCCGTCCAAATAAAATTTGCGGTTTTAAAAAGCATTCACGGTAACAGACCTTACTGGAAACTAACTCCCAGCCCCGGCTTCGAATAGGTTATTTTATATTAAGACTTAGAAGATATTAAGACAAAATAATTTATTAATTAGACTAGCCCATTCAATCGAACAAACTGTCAGTTTAACCACACTTCAAAAAATGTAATAATGTTGCATCAAACAACAATTTTTATTTAATTTTATAGTAGTCTTATATTAAAATGTATAATATAATTATATATTATCTATCAATTACGATTTATTGGGTGGGGCTAATTGTAGTTCGTTTAAAATTTTTATTAAATTATTTGTTATAGATCTCTGTAAAGCATTTATTTCTCTTTATTTTCAACTTTTTGACATACACCTACTACTGCCTATCACAGCGCTAATCCAAAGCGTGTAATTTGAGAGACATGCAAGTGATAATAGCACGTTTTAAATTATATCCATAACCCAAATGTAATTTGTGGTTTTTAAAATCCCGCCGCGGCAACATATTGCAAATTGAATATCACCGCTGAACGCGTCGCGTGTTTACGCGGCGATATAGAGCGCCATGGAGCCTCGCGATTGACGTGCTTGTGAAATATAATGAGTGTGCGGAATCCAAGCTGTCATGTTCGGTTAGGCGGGCGCGAACACTATTTATCTGCGAGTCATGTTAAAGGGGCTAAGAGATAAATATCGACTTACCACCTGGGTCTGACTTTAACAAGGTGCTCGAGGAAGTCGTCTCTGTCATTATGATTTTCTTTTTATCTTAGAACTAAAATTTAAAATAGTCAAATACGTATTTAACTTCAAATTAACTATTGAATAACTAAAATCTTATTATTGTTCAGATTGCACGTACCAATCATCAACAACCCACATTAATTTATAATGGATAACGTTCCAGCAAAAAGAAAATGAAATATCATTTGACATGTCACAAGTGAACTATCATTTTATGTCCACATATATCAAAAAGTATCTACACACCTATAACATTATTTTAGAGACAAATTTTTAAATATTCCCGGCAGCGAAGCCCCGGACTCGGAGTTAATGTCGAACGCGAAACATACTAATGGAAACTCTGTGTATATTGATGTTATATTTTGCACATTCTCAATACGCAATCACGGCCGTAAAGTTAGAATATGAGAGAATACTTTGCAACTTAACGAGTTTCGGGAAAATCAAGCGAACTCCAAAGTTTTGGGTGGAATTAAACTTTTTTTATTGGAGGCCGTGGCTTTTGCCGCATTTTGATTTTGATAAAAAATCCATAACAACTTATATTGCTCGAGGAATGAGAGCATGTCAAGCGATGGTGGAGTTGAATTATACTTTTAATATGTATTAGGAAATTTTACGATGATTCTCTACTTTTATACACTGTATCAGTGGTTTTATTTCGTATTATTTACATATAACCAATCTATACATGAAGCGTATTTTTTCTTTTATTTTATTGCGGACAACGGAGCAGGTGGGTCACCTAAATGGTAAGATAACAACGACGCCCATGAATAACCGCACCAACTTCCGCGTATTGATTGTGTTGCCGGCTTTACGCCGCATAAGCGGCACTTTTAAGGGCCTCCGATATTCTCACTCACTTTGCGAAACACAGTACAAGGACCGTTTTATGCTGAATATTCTGTGAGCCCATGGTATCACTTCGGACGTGCATACGTCGACGCATATGCACGTCAGCATATGCGTCAGCATGGCTCTGTCACAGCGTATATACATAGAGAGAAAATATATATTCCTATTTTATATTTAATTTTGTTTTTATTCAACATCGGTTTTTATTTTGCAATAATTCCCACAACTCAGCAAAGATGATGCAATATGTTTTTTTTTCACAAAATTGTAAAATAGGTTTAGGGTAGATGAAAATGTTCTCAAAGAAAAGAATAAGGTTAATACGTAAGAGATGTTGAAGGGCGGGAAAAATTGTGTCATTTCGTGAATTATATGCGCCAATCTGTCGGGGTCCCTTGTTATATATTATCATATAGTATACGGGGGAGAGAGAGATACTGGCAATAATATTACTGGTAAGATTTATACTTTTCTTTTTTATGATATTTCTTGTTAAAATTTAATAGGTTAATTCGTTGTTTGAATATTATTAATATATTTTTTAAAAGTTGCTTGAAAAAGGCGAAAGGTTTAGATTTTTTAAGATTTTTATAAATAAAATTCATTAGGTATATTTCTTATTAGATTAATCAATTTCATTATTGATTAGAGAGCAATTAATTTTATTAGCATATCTAGTGTTCTGTTTAGATAATTTTATAAAAAAATGCAATGAGCTCATAAGCACAGCAAAGTGGTTTAACGTGAAACATAGCTTGGAGCAGATATTTTTGTATGATTTTTCACGCATCCTTAATAGGTATGAACAGTAGTAAGAAATGTGAAGTTTTTATAGTTTAAATTATAAAACATGAGCTTATAACTCTGTTTCAGTTTTATGCGAAAGGTTGCATCTAAAACATTTGCTTATACTACCAGCGTGTTTATGTCATGTCAGCGATAAGACGACTCCCATAATGATAACGAGGCACGCATCTGATGCCCGAGTCCCGACACACCGGCGCACAATTTACGACACTGTACCACAGCGAAGCGATTCAATGACATTCTAATAACTTAAACTTGACGGGAAAAGGAGGGTTTCATTCGTTTTAACGTAGATTCTAACCGAATAGGATCTCTCTCATGGGACAACAACTCTGAATATACCGACGCAGCAATTGGCCGGCTAGTTTGTAGTGATGCAAGAATATCTCATAGAATACTTAGCGTGGAATGGCAGTGTTTGAAGCGTCGCCTCTACTGTGTTTCGCTGAATAAGTAAGATATCAAGATATCGCTTAAGTGACGTAAAAAGTCGACATTACAACTAATGCGCGAACTATGGTGCCGTTGTTCATGGGCGGTGGTGTTCTTTTACCATATAGGAGACCTACCTGCTCCGATGTCCGCTATATTAGAAAAAAAATATTATTAATCGTGACATTGCTTATACGATGGAGTTTATAACAAAATGTTTTACAAAGACCGATAATCATTGCTGACTAGGAAAGATATAGTCGATGCAGCAATGTGTTAGGATGCGATGGAGCCGGGCAAAAATTGTGAACATTCGCGTTATGGCCCGTGAAACGAGCTTTCGAAGCGGAGATGCACTTAGGACATTATAATGGACACTGGATTTCTGACTTTATATAGTAAAAATAATTTAAGTTTATCGTTTATAAATGAAGCTCTTTTACATAAAGAGATATAACCCAGACAAATGTCTTGTATGAGTGGAGTTTTTGGGCGTATTGATCTTGCTGATAAATAAGGTTTTAACTTTAAAGTTTTTCTAGTTTGATAATTAATTAAATCAATATATTTTTTAATTAATTACTATCTCTAAACATAACATTGAAATGAACGTAGAACACTACAACAGCGTAATATATAATTACGAAGTCAAAGGATACGTATGTGAAAGTAAACAGGCGTGGGAAGAAGCCATCTGACGTCACGGGCTTTTACAGTTTTTGGGTCGAGGCGGGAGGTAAAGCGGATTCCTTTAAGCCTCTTTATCCGATCTAAATATAGCGGAATGTAATATTACAATTGTAATGGCCTTATAATACTTTATCGGAAGTTGTATTATAGTTTCACTCATATAAGGTTAAGCGCTTTTTAAACTTTTGTCATTCTTCTAATGATAGTATTAATGATCGTTGTTTTGAATTGAATGAACCTTTCAGTCAATTTGACGCTCGGATGCTGTGGTTTAATATAATAGTTACAAATTAAAACAATTTAAATTTGAGCCTTTTTCATCATCATTACAGTGGTCGACGTCCACTGCTGGACACTCTCCCTCCACTCCATGCATACCTGTCGGATTATACTGGTATATTTATTAGAGCCTAGCCTATATTATATGTTAGCAGTTCTTTCAAAAGACAACATCTGTGTAATAAGTAGGTTCTATATATGTACAAATCTAGTATATGTTTTATTTAATACTAAGTCGATATATGTAACATATATGAAAAATGTCAACCTTAATTTACCATTACGTTTCTTTTAATCTACACTCAATAATTAAGGCAAGTAAAATTTAAGGTGTAGTAAAGAAAATTCCTTTCGCGGCAGCTATAATTCTAAAGTAATAATATGTATTTCCGAGCAAGCTGTACTTGTATGAAATTATACACTAGGGCTCCGGGCGCCTTATCGGCAAGTTGCGATTGAATTATTCAAGCATCTGTCGTGATATCATAGCATGAATAAATTCTGCGCGAGCAGTTCATTCGATGATGCGTGCGTGTTCTTCTGTCATGTTTGCATTGGAAAAATGTGTTGTCTTTACAAATTTGTGTATCGTTAGTGTATGTTATTCAAGGCTCACCAACAATATTCAATTGATTATGATTAAGTTAATTTAAATCTTCACTACGAGAAAATTAAGAGGTATTTATTTGGAGTTCTGAAGCTACATTGTCGCTTGGAGTTTACACGATAATAGTTCAATTTTCAATATTATAGGAAATATAAAAATTCGCTTGACGCTTCCACGATCTGGGAAGATTCATGAACTGTCTTTTTTATTGTATAACGAATGACAGAGAAGGTGGATCTCTTTAGTCTCTTTACAGCCACGCGATGCACTGCACGTACTGTTTCACGCTGGTATGGTTGTGTGTTCCCGTGGAATCACTTCGGACAAGCCGGAGGAATAAATACGTAAGCATGGCTCACCCAAGGGAAACAGATCTTCACTTTAGTTATGAGACTACTTACGTTACTTTAGACTACGTGGTGGGATAATTGAAATGAATATATTTGATATTATTTAAAGACATGCGCTATGAATTTTTCTCAAAAGGAATAAGAATTTAAATTATTTTTTTGTTTTGAAAGAAAATCGAGCACACTACATTATTTATAATAAAAAGATATGAATATTTTTTTAAAGCAAAAAGTGTTCGTGGTATAGGCATAAAGAAAGAGAGGCTCCGTTAAACACACGAAAACATATCCTAAAAGTATTATGTGGAGCGATAAACGTTGTATCCGTAACATTTACATGCGACTGAATTTGTGCACGCACAAGCTTAAGCCTTATCAAAATGGTAATACAATGTACCTACACATGTTCCAATGCGAATATTCCTCGTCGCCCTTGAAAGAGTCATGCTTAAGCATTTGCAGACGCACTAATTGGGCAGGCTCTTTCAAAGTGATACGACGGGCTCACAGAATACTCAGCGTGAAATGGTGGATGTACTTGAAACGGTGCTCCTACTGAGTTTCTCTGAGTGAGTGAGGATATCGGAGGCTAACCAATGCGAGGACGGTATCGTGGTTATCGTTTATAGAGACCCACCTGTTCCGTTGTCCTATAGCATAAAAATCCTGATATAGGATATTATTATCTTCTTAAAATTTGTGGTGAGTTTATTAAATTTACGTAACGACCTCTTATAGATAGATATGCTTTGAAACCCCACTTTATGGTTGTCCACTTGTATGGAAAGGCCTCGTAGTCAAGCGTAATTTTAAACTTGTAACCGTGACGCCATGGAGTGCTGGGTTCGATCTTCCATCTGAGTGGAAATTATTATAGGAGCCCGGCCAAAGTATTATCACTATCCCCCCGGAGTTTTACCTGTCACAATAGTTGATCTGGCTCGGCCAGAGTAATGACAATGGTCACATTCAATGGAATAGCGGCGTAAAAAGCCAACAACACAAACAAAGATTTCGGCGCAGTTTTATCATCCCCGGCCTTTCTTGTTGTGCGCTAACATAAAAATGATACTAAACATAAAAATGATGACACTTGAATAAATTGAAAATTGGCTGTTTATATCATAAAAGGCAGTGTAGTAGCAAGAATAGCAATGAAACATGAACACCTAAAACATTGTTCAAACTAGAATTATAAGGAAAAACACATGCATTGCCATTTAAAATGTAAAGAATCCAGCGTGGTGCGAACTGCAATTGTCACTGGCGTGGAATTTCAAATGCAGCCAAGATCTCCGCTCGCTTTTACGGGTGCAAAAATAAATTCTACCGCGAAAGAAATAGATGTCAGAAAACATTGCACTGTTAGAAATCATTTCCAATAATTTTAAGCCTGACTGATATGCAAAGCATTTCTTTTCTATTTTCTGTCTGATTCGTAATGTTCATCGATAGCTTTCTGTTTTTATGATCTAAAGACCGCTAAGGAAATCTAAAGAGAGCCTTCATTTCAATATTTGAGTTTTTTATTTAAGTAGAGAAGCAGCTCAAACAATGCAATATGTTCACCTGTTTTGTAAATGAATAAATGAATGTATATAAGCTAGTAAGATAACATTCAATTTCATACGAATTTAAGGATATATAATTTACGTGGTATGTTTTGTGAGCATCAAGAAGTAGGTCTGCGGTTAAATAAACAAATATTTTTACATACCTCTACATTTTAAGAATGGTAAAAAATAGTTTTTTATAGTTTACATTATAAATTACTTTATATTTCCCCCAAGTCTTAACCCTTAGAAGCGATATTAACACTTTAATTGATTCTGTGGTAAAAGAACGTTCGCCAGAGCCGGCTGGTATAGAAACCTTACATTACCTATCATTTGTTTATTTATATCCATTTCAAGAAACAACTTATTTGTACGATTTCAAGATGAAATGCACGAGAGCAAACTGTTGTAATAAATCCTCTCTCTCATAAAAACCGTGTCCGTATATCTATTCGGCTCGCAATGTTAGCTGTGCGCCTGTCGCATTGCGTACTGTGTACTGATGACGTCACGCCGATAGCTTGTACTAGACAAATGTAAACTCATAGACTATTTGTTAATAGATGAACGGTTCACATTTTACGTTTAATCATACTTTATAATTTACGGAAGCGTCGAGCACTCTGTTTAGGAATACATGTGCTATGTCAGTCACTCCAGGTTTGTGTTATATTAGACAAATATGTTCTAAATCCGACGTGAAATCTGATAGTAAGTAATGCAATATGAGTAACAGATGTTTCAAATCCATACGGATTATTTATCAAATTAATTATCAAATATTTTCGTTTTCCTTAAATAAGAAACTGGCGAAATAACAGATGGTACGCTGTTCAAGATTTAGATACTGTGTGAGTACGTAATATAATTTTAGAATATTAAATACCTTTTGTTTTTATAATGTTTAAAATCCCTAAAAGCCGCCTAGCTATGCGGTTCTAACGGGTTCGAATCCCGGTCCGGACAATTATAAATTATAATTTAATTTGGCCGGGCGAGTGTCTTAATAGTATCGCACCCGTGGGTGAGCCATGTTGAATCATGTGCTGATGCACTAATTGGGCCGGCTCGTTCAGAGAGATACCACGGGTTCACAGAATACTCAACGAGAAATGGTAGTTGTACTTGAAACGGTGATTCTACTGTGTTTTGCTGACTGAGACAGGATATCGGGGGTTCTTTAAAATTCCGTTTAAGTGACTTAAAAAGCCACAAACACAACCAATGTGCGGATTGTGGCGCGGTTGTTCATGGGCGGCGGTGTTCTCTTACCAAATAGGAGCTCCGTTGTTCGTTATAGCATAAAAAAAAATTTTAAGAAAAAGAGATAGTTTTTGCGAAGAAAAAACGCGTAAACAAATAAGTAATAATAATGCTTCTTAGTCCTTACAAACTGTAGAGTAAGTTAGAGCAAATAACAGGCCAATAAATTATGACAAAACGAAATATTTTGTCTGGGGAGGGCAGCTAGTTAAAAAATACATTTTAGTTCCATCTCATATTTATTTATTTTGTATTTTTATAGATAATCTCTGCGTCTATCCGTAAGAACTTAAGTATTTATTACGAAGGGCTTATAAATTATAAACATTACTCGAAGTGTGTGCGAACGGAAATTAACAAAGTTATAGAAGCTGATATATGGCGCGGAGACGGGAGTTGTTAAGAAAACAGCGCTGAGTGAGCCCGCCTTACTGGGACATCCCATAACAATAATGTTTATTCATAATTTATAGAGCCTTGGCGAGACTTACCTACGCGGCCACGAGAGTCAAAGCTCTGCTCACGCAAAGACGTAAGCAGTAAGAACGGGATATAATAAAACTAATCTTTTCTTTCTTTTGTGGTAAGGCGTAAAATGGAACAGTTGTGTCTCCTTTAGAGTAAGAGTTCACCGCACGGCCATCAATAAACGCACTGTCCGCGCTTTGCTTGTGTTTCCGACTTTTTACGCCCTTTAAGCGGTATTTTTATCCTCCTTCGATACCCTCACTTCAATAGCTCAGCGAAAGACGGTAGAAACTTTCTACCGTTTCAAGTACAACTCCCATTTCACGCTGAGTATTCTGTGATTCCTCTATCTTTATTTTGTATTTAGGTACTTGTATATCCGTGTGGTGTGAACGGCCTACAGTTAATGTGACTGATCGCTACTCTCGTAGCCACAAGCAGTGTCGCGTCAGCATGTTGACTCACACTCCACTCTGGCGTCAATTTCTCTCTCAACACAACACAAAATATATTCATTTTATATAGGCGCATATATTTGATATTACACGTCATCGATTGTCTATAATCCTTTAAAAATATTACACATTATTTATTTTAGTATACATTACTAAGCCACAGAACTCATAAGTCAGCGGTCAAAAATGAAAACAAAATAACACAATGAAAACAATAAACTTATCGTAATGACTATAATTGACCATTGACTGTTTTGGAACAATTAAATATCCAATTATAAATGTTTAACTTTTTCGTGTCCATAAAATCGTTTCGATACAAAATGTTTGATTTGTTTCATTATAAGCAAACACAACGTTTTCGAAACATAATTATAGATAGTTCAATTTCAAGCCCTTAAGTATGCTATTAAAGGACAAAACTTTAATTTAATATGTTCATGTGTGGCATCGTTTAGCCGGACATATGTCGTTACAATAATTATGTACGCACATTAGTTTCAGTTTTATTAATCGACATTAAGAAAAGCAAAAATAAAGTAGTCATTTCTATGTATTTTTGCTTCACTGTTATCTTATCGTCCGCGGGCCGATTTTGTTTAAAAACTTTGAAAAATACCCTGTAGTGTTTGCGAAGAGCGTTATGTTTCCTTATCAGATTGAA
Source organism: Delias oraia (assembly GCA_018230265.1). Taxonomy (NCBI): domain Eukaryota; kingdom Metazoa; phylum Arthropoda; class Insecta; order Lepidoptera; family Pieridae; genus Delias; species Delias oraia. The sequence goes on along the minus strand of DWCF01000082.1, from coordinate 42,095 downwards.
AAATAAGAGAGCAAGCGCTTGTGAAAGTTTCTCAGCGCCGCGAAACTCGGGCACATGTCTGCATATTTCCCGGACGATGCGGGAATAGCCGCGCCACCGCACGGAAATTTTCCAAGCGTCGACGCTCTTCGCTACAATGGAGATTCCAATTTTAAATATTTAAACTTGGAACGATTGATGAAGGATGGAAGCTCCCAGACATCTTATTGAAAGCCAACGAGCTTCCTGTTGCTTTATTGTAAGCGTTATGGCTTCGCGTTTACATTCTCATATTTCGCGAACATCGATCGAATATTTCAAAGCTCAAAGTCAACATTTAGGTAACACTTATTTCGCATTTATGGACGTATTAAAACTAAAGTAACAGCTATTTTAGGATAGATCAAATACTATGTTAATCAAGTATTTTTAAAGACGCCTAAGACTTATATTTTTAAATTGTATGTGCCAGGCAGCTAGTGTATCCTTTTCTAAAATTTCAAACAGCAATTTTGCCTACTATATCCCTCCAAATTCATAACATGTCTTTACAGAAATGTAGATGAACCATTTCAACACTATATTACTGACTGTATCAAGGGGAATCTCGACATTGGAGCTAAATAGTTAAGCGAGATTTGTACTGACAAGTGACAATCAAAAGTGAATTAATGACAGGCGGCCAAGGCGTTGCGGTCGCCGCCGCCCAAGCGCTGATTGCCGACACCGCAAATTGTCTTCATTAATATTGACCGCTCTTATGTTTACATAATCCACTGTTCACCACGGACTACGGATTATTCACGATTTAACTGAATACTCTTTCAAACGACCCACGAGTCTACTCTACTCTACTCAACTCTACTCATTTTTTGCAACTGTCAGTGTTCTGTTAGTGTAGAAGTGATTGCATTTTTTCACCATAGCCAATTCACTTTTATAAACGTTAAATGAACTAAAAGAGGGCCTTAATTGAATCGTATACTTTTTTCAAGAAAAGTTTCCAAAATGTAATAATAGTTTAGAGCATAGTGAGAACTTTTTAAATATTTATTTGTCAATTAAATATAGTTTAGTGTTCTTATCATGGTTAGAGACGAATTAAATAAATATTTGTATGATTTACATTGACGGGCTTAAAATTAACGCAATCTGCAACTTCTATTTTTACTACATTTTCTCTACGGCAATGGTGGAATCCTTCTATTTGTATAGGTCTGGATGTGACAGCACGAGAATGATACATACTTCGTCGATACTTGGACGTCCCACTGGATGCTGTATGCACAGAGCTGGTATACATTTGTTACTATAAAGAAAAGTACGGGGAACTAGCAATATGCGAAATAATTGTATTATAACTTTTATAAGACTTTCTTTTGGGTAAAATAATTAGCGTCTCTACTATTGTAATGACATAACTATTGTATAATAAACTGCATAATAATGGTTTTCAAATTCAATCATTTTTTTTTTCAAACAATATGGCATGTTTAATCATCTTCATACGTAAAAGAGTAATTATCGTCAATCTAGGAGGTTCGAAATCACTTTGATATTCATCGTTCCACTAAGCGTATTTTGTGCCGCGCACCCATTCTGTGAAACTGGCCTCATGCAGAGATATTTTCAAACCAATACTACTTGGAAACCTTCGAAAATTGTCCGAATCTTTATAAACCCGACAAAACACACTCTACGCAGCTAGAGTTAGGAGTGTCTAAGGGTAGTAGACCATGACGTGAGCCTACTTCTCATCACACACACAGCCGATAGTAGCACTAACAATGGTAAAATATGCGAACTGTTTCATTCTACCGTAGCCACTGTCGAAATGTATAAGTAAATAAATTTGAGAGCATGGCTTGTTGCATCAGACTGCAGAGCCGCAACATGTCAAACACAGAGTTGACAAAATTGTAATGCGAGCCGCGCGGCCGCTGTCGCCGAAGCCGAACGAGACGTGACCGCACGTTCTTTTGCCCGCCGCCAGCTCGCTCTCGCGGCGACGTTCAAAATTCTACTATCCTTGCAATTATCAGTGTCTTCATTAAATGATAAATCAACGCGGAGGACTATTGGGCTTGACCATAAATTACATTCAATAATTCTAAAATAAAATAAATAAATTGTTTTTGGTTGAATTTGATATTAATCAGGTTTTTTATGGTATAGCGGACAACGGAGCAGGCGGTTTTCCTATATGATAAGACAATACCGACTCACCACAGTCCACGCATTTTTTTTATAGTGTAGCGGACAACAGAGCAGGTGGGTCTCATATATGGTAAGAGAATACCATATCGCCCATGGATAACTGCACAACAGCCCGCGCATTGATTGTGTTGTCGGCTTTTTACGCCACTTAAGCGGCGTTTTTAAGGGCCTCCGATATCCTCACTCAATGAAACAGTACAGGTACTGTTTCGCGTTGAGTATTCTGTGAGCCCGTCATATCACTTTAGACGAGCCGACCCAATCAGTGCGTCAGCATATGCTTCTGCCCACGTGCTTAAAATTTAAATTTGTTAATGGGAAAGACTCGTCCGAAATGAAACCACGATTTCGTAAAACAGCGTGAAACAGTACTTGTGCTATGTTAATCTGAATGAGGAAGGAGAATAGGCCCATAAATAACCCGAGGCTCACGGTTTAAGCAGCGTAAACTGCCGACAACACAAACAAAACTCGAACCATGGTGCACGGTAGTCCTTTATGTTTTAAAAAATCTTCCTCGCTATTTCGGTATAACTGAAACATTTACTTATCAGTTGTACCAAGGTGTAAATAAAACTGATTTTTAACGACTTAAAAATCCACCGCAATAAATTAAGTAACACCATTTCGGTTTATGTGTCCCGGAAGCGAAGAATAACTTCTATTTGATTATCCATCCTGCTCAGTGACAATAAAGTAGAAAGAGAGTCGTATAGCATTTTACAACTTCCATTGAATTGAGTTGACTCGCGGCGTATTGCTTTGGCCGCGACCGTAAACCGTTTACACTCTCACTTTATGATTGGAAGCTGCATTTTCCCCTCGTATTTCACATTTTTAGGTATACTTTTGGACCCATGATAGTCTATCAGTGCTATATATATATATATATTTACCGGTAGCATGTCGACATAAAGTGCGTATCTATAGTAACTGTATATTTGTACCCATGGAGGAACCACGCTGAAGCATATGCTGACGCACTAATTTGTCTCGTCTGCAGCCTCGCCTCGTGCTCATAATAGAGTATAATAATTATATTATATCACAATAGGCTAGCGGTGATATAATATAATTACTACATGCATTTCGGCATTTTATTAGGATAAAATTAAATTTAATTCAATAAAAAAATAAAATTTAGATGTTTTTCTTTCATTATATTCATTTAAATACAAATGACTCGCGGAAATTTTGTTTTTGTATACTTTTTACATTTTAAAAAATATCCTTATGTTTTTAGACATAAAAATTATGTCGATTTAAATTTTAATTTAACTAAATTATAAAATGGCTAATTAACGAATATGAAATACAAAATGAACCAATAATTTGAATGAACTTAATTAATAATTTTAATAATTTAAATTAATTAATAACATAATTTGTACGATTCTGTTACTGTAAACTCAAAATGGATTATCAGCGTACACGTATCTTGCCGTACATAGATAGCGTCTGTAAACTATATTACACGAATAACCGCATTTCGTGGCATCTACTGAAATGCGATATTAATCTGAAATCTGACCGACACACCTAATGAGGCGTGAACGCAATCCGTCATCCTACGCGCACTATTCGTTTACACAACGCATCCAGTTATTATTCTCTTCATTCACGACGACGCAGAAAGGTGAATGCTGTGAGTTTAACGTGTCTGACAGTCCACCGGTGGCTTCTTCTTTAGGGACTGCTTCACTCATGCAGACTTTCATTGCTTTTTAAAACTTTAAAATGTTTATTTATCTAAATTATATGTATCTTTTGAAGACATGTTTGAAGAGATTTTTGAAAATATAACAACAACGTTAAAATTACGTAATTGTTTCTGATAATTTTATTTATCCTCGTAACTAGAGTTGCCAACCGGACTTTATTGTAAAGTATAATTTCGCAGTCATCTGGTTATGGTGTAGTAGTTTTGCTGACCACTAACGCCGCAGTGGGAAAAAATGAACTAAATTACAATCACTTGGCTAATTTTACTTCCGCTCTGTTCAAAGGGCTATACTACAAGCTGCTAACTAGTTGGACGTTGAGTGACGCTTACAAACAGATGCTTATATCGATAAAATATAAAACTGTTCCATTAGTGATATTATATTTTACAGGCAAAAACGTCATTGAAAACAAATAAATAGGGTTTTATGAAAATAGTGATGATTGATGAATCTGCTGACGGCATGTTTGAAGCAATACAAAAGTGATATAGCAATAGAAGTTCTCTTTTAAGTATCTGGATTAAGTGTTGATAATAAAAATGCTAATTTTGGCATTAAAATGTGTACCAAATTTGATAAAAGGCAATTGTCATGGACACATAGTGCATATTTATGCATTGACACATTTATGTAAGGCATGGGATGAGCTTTTCATTACATGACATAGAAAATTTGACTTAAAAATGTATGCACATTTGGATCTGAAGTTTTTTTTCATCGGTAGAGTAGAGATTTTCATGAAATACGATGTCATGTAGGAACAAAATGGCTCTCTCTTACGCCATGCATTCAAAGATTATTATTGAATTGGCCACCTTTTAGCAAGTTTAGCTCATTGTCCAATGTTTTAACAAAATTTTTTGATGCTCAAAGAAACAGAGAATATATATATTTTTGTAGTCACTTCTTAAATTTATTAGTTATAGAATATGAAGTGTCTAGAAGGCAACTGCATAGCAATTTTAGAAATTCATGAGATGATTAGTCTTAGAGATCAATTAAGACAAAGAAAACAAGCTGTGTTTTTTAGCTAAGAATTAGACAAAAAAGTTGAACTGTCAACTTCACCAGAACTGACTAGAAAAATGAAAGGGAATTTTTTAATTATTTATTGATGAATCCCTGAATAAATGGTTCGATTTTAATAACACCAACTGGTTATTTACACTTGGTAATATAAATTTAAAAAGTAAATAGAATTTAATAATATTGTGAAAATTTAAATTTGCAAAAACTGGGCTGATGATGATGTACGGATAAATCACTTTATTAAAACTACTTTCTAATCAGTTATGTACTTCTCAGGGTTTTTCACAACTATTTACTGCACAAAATTCAGTAAGAGTATTGACAATTTTTCAATTAATAAATCTTATTTAATACAAATTGCAATAAAGCAATAAAAAATTTAAAAAAATTAACATAATAAAAAAATAGGTATTTATTTTGATACTATATTCTGATTTGATATATTTCTGATCTATAAAACACCAATGTACTTAACTAACTGCAAAAAAGGTGGCAACTCTACTTCTAACTAAAATATAATTTCCACTGTAATTGTTTAAATATTCAATTTATTTTAGAATCACTAACGACATAATCAATTACATTTTATTTGCATTTTACATTATGCGAGTAAAGGGTTAATTCGGCTAATAAAGAGCCCACTTTGAAAAAAGATCTCCGCGGTTGTAAAACAACCAAAAATAGAGCCTCATTCTAGACGCACTGCAACTAAAGCCCGCTGCACGGTAATTGGCAAATATTTAAATGAAATAATAAGCTACTCTGCTCAAGTGGACGCGACTTTATTCGGTTGGCAGAGGAGTGAGTTTCGTACGACGCGTCCCCCTCGTTAAGTTGAACTAATATTTAAACTGCCGTCGAGTTATCGACGCGTTCGAATAAAATCTACGATACCCTCGCTCTAAGTTTTCGTTTGCGTATGTTATGCCTCCAAATGAAAGCTTTACCCTTTTATGTGGCTAGAAGCAGCGATATTCAACGTTTGATATTTAAACTGTTTATATAGATAAAAAATGATTAATCTTTTTATATAGCTCACAACGGCGAAGTTTAACCGCAGTTAAGCTAAATAATGGGAGAGTCATGCTGAAGCATATGCTGACGCACTAATTAGGCTGGCACGTCTGAAAAGTTAACACGGGCTCACAGAATACTCAACGTGAAACGGTACTTGTACTGTGTTTCGCAGAGTAAGTGAGGACAGCGGAGGCTCTTATAAAACGGCGTAAAAAGCCGCAAAAACAATCAATGAGCGGGTTGTGGCGCGGTTATCCATGGGCGGCAGCGTTCCCTTACCATATATGAGACACATCGGCTCCGTTGTCCGCTATAATATAAAAAAAGTCGAGTCCGGTAAGAGACCAGTGTTACTTTTAGTTGCGTTGCCGGCTTTTTGCTTAATCGGTATCTTCACTCTTATAGCGAAACACAGAGTACTATTTGACACTGATATTCTGTGACTCTGTAGTGTCATTCCAAATGAGCCAGTTTACTTGTCCCGTTAGATTATACTTCAGAACATCTCTCCCCCGGGTAAGACAGTTCCAAATAACTCCAGTCATAATCAAGGACTGAATAAATTTTTAAATTAACTTCTAAATTCTAGTCTGATATAAAATCTATACAGCTTTATTATAATTAGAGATCGTTTATACGTCGAGGCTAAGACGTATCTTGTATGAGTGGGTTCAATCAAAATTTAGATCTGATTTTTATAAAAAATAAAATACACTCATTGTTAGTCATAAAAGTTTGATAGAAAGACTCAAAATTGCAACATTGAAGCGGTAAAATGAGGTTTAACAAGAAAGAATAACTATTTCTTTTGAGAGAGAAAATAACGAAGAATTCTTCAGAAAAGCCTCGCCCCGCAGCAGCAACAACAAGTCCAATTTAAGTATAATTAATCATTTAAATTTAGATTGAAATAATGTTTTGATTTTACGTCGTGTTTGGTTCAACTAACATTAATTATTCCAACATTATTTATTACTGCCGATCGGGAATTAGATTTTGTGCACTTTATTCCCAATGACGTTTGGCAATTAATAACTTTATTCATTTATACTTTTTATATACATAGAAGCTTACCTTTTTATAGAAACGGTGGCAAACGGTCAGGAGGCTAAGTTAGTCCTTGCGGGATCCGTGCCAGCTTTTAAAAGCTATCGCTAAAGAGCCGGCAAAGCAGCCGAAGTCCAGCAAGGCCTCATCCTAGATGAGCTTACCAGCTTGTTCGCTTCATTTTCACAAAAAATATTGTATTTTTCACATTAAGGATGTATATTAAATTACTACAAAAAAGTAAAAGTTTTCTCCAAAAGCGAGATAAAAACAAATTTTAAAAAGTTGCCATCAGCCACATAAGCGATCCAGCACGTAACGTATTAATAGCCCCAAAACGGCGCACAAGCATCATTCCACGTTCTCAATCGAGCAAACTTCAGCCGGACACAGTTTCGGGACAAATCAGGCAGATTGCGGTCCGAATGGCCGAAAAAGTTCGCTAATGCTCTAACTTCTACAAATTGCCGATTCCAACTGCCGCTCACAACACGAATTATATAAATCGAATGTTGGCCTTTCGACGTGAAGGTACATGTTTAAATAAGGCAAACCCTTTTGTCGCGGCGCGGCGCTGTTGCTGCATCACTGTATCGCTTTAACGGGTTTCTAGAGCCAACCTCCTTTATTTGACACTCAGCTAATTGTTGCTATTTGTTGATAACATTTTAAAATGAAAATAGGGAAGCAAACGAGCAGTACGATAAGTGGCACTTAGGATGATTAGTCGTTCGATCATGGACACCTATGGGCCTTGATGGGCCGCGGCTGCGCTGCCGACCTTTTAGGGATAGGTACGCTCTTTTTTGAAGGTCTCGAAATTGTATTGGTTTTAAAATATTACTGCAGGCAGCTGATGGTACGTGGCACAAATCGCCGTAAAAGCACTCAGTTGTGAAACGATACTCGATGCAATATTTTAGACATTTCAACTATATGGAAGAGGTATCTCGTATCTGCTCATCGGCTTCTGTCATAACACGAGAGGGAGCCGTTAATTTACGGCCGCAGCCAAATGAATATTCATTTTTATTTAGCATCTGAATTAGCGGCCAGGGCTCTCTCGCCTCCGTTCCGATCTCTAATTGTTTAAAAATGCTAATGCTATCACAATTTTGCATTTATTGTTTCTTTCTTAACATTGGGGAGGCTTAATAGTTCTGGGAATTCCTCCACAGCCATCCAATCGGGACTATGGGAGGACTAATGAAAAAATATAATAACACAGTTACTCTCGCAAACTGTTCTGCCCTAAACTGTTAAAGATGATATTAAGATGTCTTCTACGATTACTCAAAGTAACATTTTAACTCTATTCATAATTACTACTTTATGACCATGAAACTCTACGTCTTTAAATAAAATAATAATTCTAATTTTTTAAATATTTTCTTTTACGTAATGTTTAAAAAAAACTAATTTTACTTATACCCACAATCCACAATATTCAATCTGTAAGTACGAATGAGTGCAATGAGCTTGTAATTGCACAGAAACAATAGAAAAGGATAAAAGGATCAGTTGAAGCAAACTTTGAAATCGGTTAAATATGAGAGCGCATTAAATAATTGCAAGGGCATTATGATATCGCGATGTGCGATCGGCGGCAGGCAATAACCGTTGCCATCAATAAAGGACCATTATCTGCTTCCATTAAAGCGTTCCATCTCGTGCGATCCTATTAGTGACAAAAATTACCAAAACGTACAAAACCCACCCCGGTGGGAGAATGCATTATGGCCCGACGGTGCACCCGATGTTTGAACAAAAACGTGTCTGCGCCTGACGCGGTGCTCCTGCACAATGGACGCTAACAAAACGCGCCCCGGACAAACATTCGAGGCTTTTATCGCGGAAGGCCGCGGACATAACAAGTGGCGGCCTGACATTGTTCTATTTGACAAACGACTAATCATATAACGTTGTATTAACACCGTTGTATTAAGCCTAAAGAATTAGATTAAGAATGACTCAGAAAGAAATAGTCTAGTTAATGCGAAGAGCTTTTTGTAACAAAAACTCTTTTGCCTGAGCTATGTAGTTTGTCTATAGCGATACAATACCATCTTGTGTATAGAAAGTTTTGAGTTTGAGTTTCGAATCCAGGTCCAGATAATTATATTTTCATTTATAATTTATTCGCGTGTAACGGTACTTGTACCTACTGTGTTTCGTAGAGTGAGTGAGGCCCTTAAAAGTGCCACTTGAGTGGCGTAAAAAGCTGGCAACACAACCAATGTGCGGATTGTGGCGCGGTTGTTCATGTAATAATAAGAAATGGTTTCCTTCGTGTACTTAAAACTTAACGTTGAATATATAAAGGCCAGCAGAGAAAGGGGAACAGAGAAAGAAAAACGCTGCCTAAGTAGCAGCAATGGGATTGTTTTGAATTTTTCAACTCGCACAAGTTGCGAAAGTTTTGAGGAAAGCTCGGGAGCACGCTCGCATCAAACGCTTATGTTATAAAACTACAAAGAATTCCTTCGAAACTTTTGATACCTGCTTGCTTTTCTCATTACGTTTTCCTATGTCTACAGAAATTTATACTTAAACTCGTTGGAAAACAATCTTTTTTATTCAGTTTTAAGAGAAATTCTGTCACAGAATACTTAGCGTGAAATGGCACTTGTACTGTGTTTCGCAGAGTGAGTGAGTAAAAAGCCGGCAACACAACTAATGAGCAGAATTTGGCGCGGTTGTCCATGGGTGGTGGTGTTCTCTTACCATATAGGAGATCTACCTTTTCCGTTGTCTGCTATAGAATAATTTTTTTTTCAAGATTTTAGCTACACTTGTCTGAAGCAAAAATGTACTTCGTGAATACTGGTCGTAGTGTCTAAGTTGTTTTGTTGCTCTCCTCAGTTCCGGACGTTTGACTTCATAGTTGACGCTTTTAAGTGATTGTGCATTTGATTGTACATATGTGAAGATATTGATTTGATAAAGGCAATGTTTCATAGAGGATGGAGGTCAATGTAGTTCTTTAATTCGAACTTTTATTCTAACATAAATCTTAATTCTTTTTAGAAACATGCTCTAATTAAGACAAACAATAATGATTTCAATTTATAATAATTTTCGAAAAAACGTTTGGTTAGGTTTTTAAAAATCATTATGAAATATAGGTATGATTATAAGTACCATTTAAATGAATGGCCATACGAACATTGAAGCATCATCCAAAAAGCTGTAGTTTAATAATATTAGTGCAAATTAAAAAAATGTTAACGCTATGCCTCGATGTCTAAAACAGTTTAATTTCCCTCACGCAAGCAGCTCCATCGAAAGTCATTCACGAGACACGGCGTCGAAAAGGGAAAACGCCGCAAAGGAAGACATTTCCGGCGTTTACGTTCTATTACTTGATAAAATAGACAATGTTTGAGTACGGCTTTCCGGCGCATATTAAGCAGGCAAATTAAAAGGCGTAAAGACTGCTGCCGTTCCGCGTCCCATGGACATTTCATTAGCTCTCCCTGCTGCCGCACCCTCGGCCGGGGCGCTTCTTCCTTGGGCGGTCACTGCAGTTAACCATATTGAATGCTTACTGTTTTTCGTAGCATTCTGTTAGATGTTTCTGTGAGCCAGCATATTTGATATGCCAACTAGAGCAATTAAATAAAATATTTAATTATAGTTTTATGATTATAAAAATATTAAAATTCCTTTTCAACAAAAACACTGTTTTATAGTCATCATTGTTGGATTACATCACTTGCAATGTGTCATGAACTTAGTATATCGCCTTGATTTATATAACTATAAATAAAAGCTATAAATAGTGAAATATATTACTAATTATTTATTTTTCCAATGACATACAAGTACTTTGAGCTCTATGGGAATAGTTCACAAGAATTTGTTAAAATAGACATACAAATAAAAATATAAAGACCAGTAGGACACGTATTTCTTATTTATTGAATAATATTCGAAATGAGCGCCAACTACGATGCAGTTACACGGAGACGTCGACATTGGCCGTACTTTCCGCACGGCTAAATGAGCCGGTCTGTTCGGCCCGCGTGATTTGCATCCAATCTGCGTGTGTCGTCATGGGTCGCCTCCCGGCTCATGTAGACCCCTTGGGGCTTGAGTTAGGAGCGGCAGATGCGGGGACCTCTGTACAGGTCATTGCTTATAGTCACGCAACTGTTTGTTGTATCTATGAGTCTGCATTGCACCCACTTGACGGATGCATCAGTACCGAATACTTAGTACCAATACAGCTGATAAGGCTATTCTGGATAATTTTTCAACGGATACAAAGTGTTTACCGAGTCTTTATTTATGAATTGATTACGTGACACTGCAATGCGATAAATTTAATCTCGAGCGTCAGAAAGCCTTGTGCCTTCGGCGAAAGCCGCCACATATGCCTCCCAAATGACGCAGATGGGAACTTGTTTTCATTTTTCAACTAACAAATGCAAAGATATGACTGCAAAATTATTATGATTAGAGCGTTCAAATGAAACATCAGATTGGTGGAGTTATTCGAACAAAAGTCACGTGTCATGAGCCTAAATGAAATGATGGTTAAGGCGATGTGGTATTTTCAATTTGTATGCACCAACCAAACTGGACCATTATATGAGGGGACCCGGCGCGTAAATTAAAAGCTGAGGGCGGATAAAAAGGGTTGGGCCACAGACTAGACACATCGCAGATGTGATAACTCTTGTTCAAAGACGGCACATACAATCAAATATACTGACATCAATATAAAAAGTTCATTAGTCCAAGATAAGAAGAGATAAGAAGAGATAAGAATAATAAATACACACTTTTACATTTTACACACAACTATTTTCAGAATAAGTGATCGGATTTAAAGCATTAAACTTCAATTGTTGTTTTTCTTAAGAGTCATTAAAAATTTTCATTACTTTTTTAATCCTATAGAAGACGGCTTAGGCGGTTATGGGATCACCGCCCATGTTAAATCACACCACATTCGCGCTTTTGGTTGTGTTGCCGGCTATTTACGCTGCTGAGGTGGAACAACTTGGTTACTCACTGGTATCTTCTGTTACTCATCGAAGAACAAGGACAATTTCACATTGTATCATGTAAACCCGTTGGTTGCATCACACGAACTGGCCCAACTAATGCGTTAGTTGAGGTTTCAGAATTGCTATCCCACAAGAGAAACTGGTAAGGTACTCGAACGGCCACAAGCTCTTCCAAAGACCAAATGTAATGAACACATTTTATTGAAACAGGAAATGAATAGAAACGAGCATTGAAAAAACTCAAATAACTTTTTGAAGTCGATTTTCAAATAGTCAAATGACTCATAGGTTCTCTGCGGCGTTAGTCTATGGCCATCTAGTATTCCAGGCATCTCTTTACAAGCGCGCATCATCGCAGGGCAGATCGCCGAAATCATGAGTTATCGTCCTCGCCTCATTGTGATTTACGGAGCGCGCTAATCTGTAGCTTGTGCATACGCACGTGTCAGGCTTTTTTTCTATACACTTAGTTTCTCTTTATGCTTTTATTAGCGGACAATGGGGCAGGCGGGTCATGCGACGATAAGAGATCCTTCCGCGCTTTGATTGTGCTACCGGATGTCTACGGTAGTGTCATCACTCAGACAAAGTAGCAGAGCTTGTGTTCTTAGAGATGCCAGAATTGTGTTGCGCCTAGCGGCTTCATCCAAATTAGTACTAATGTATACGTACTTTATATCTTTTAATAATTATAACAAAAACAAATATAATTTGTGATTTGACCTACATAAAGTAACAGTTTGATTTATATCTTAACACGTTCATTAAACCTATAAAATTATTTGTTTTAATCATTACGAACCGCTGCTACTTTTAGCTCTAAAGATACTTCTCCCTAAGGTCGTTACGAGCAGAAGGCCGTGGAACACTTGGGTGTATGTAGTTGAAAGCTGCCGTATATATCTAAGTTAATAAATAAAGCGCTCCGAGAGCGTGGAGGCCGGCAGGTGGTCCCTCGCTAACTGCAACGAACAACTCGCGTGCACACCAATGCATGTACACGAATCGACCGCCTGTCACACCGCCGCTTATCGATGTGCTGTCTGTAACATCGCTGTACTTAAACGAACTTCCAAAATATAACTTGATTGAGCAATTGTGCCAATTAATATGATTTAATATCTCAATTAGTATAATATTTCAAAACGTAAATATTAAGCTATGTAAAAGTAATAGCAAAACCAGTCAAATTTAATAAACGACAATTTATTTAGTGTCATCATCATCATCATTTCAGCGGTAGGACGTCCACTGCTGGACATAGGCTTCCTCCTTGTACCTCCATGAATACTTGTCGGATTATCCTTATTTAGTGTATTTTTGTTAAATTAAAAATTGTTCTTTTTGTTTGTAAATATTTTAGATAAATTTCACGAAACGAGATCGTAGAAGATTAGTGTGTACATTAGGCTAGAGTTACGATTCGGTGTGCGGGGCGACCGAGAAGGCCGTGCTGAGAGCATAGCGTTGTTATTAGCCGGTGCAAAGACGCGGGAATTAGGTGGCGCAGTTTACGCGAGCTTTTTTTATAAATCCCTATAAAAGTCTCGTTCGCCGCCGCACGCCGCCGCACGCCGCGCTGGCCTCTGCTCTTATCAAAACTCCCGCGCTCGCCCATTTCTAGTTTTAATACTGTTGCCACTTTGTTCTTTCCTCGTTGACTTTATCACTTCTCAAGCTTATTTAACAGTTTCCACTCTGAACAAAAACAGGCAGGGGACGGAACGCCTTCAATTGTTTTGGATTAATTTTTGCACACACTTTTTTATATATCTAATCTGTATTTTCTGACGTGTTTTTTATTTTAATTGGCTCTTGTTGTTGGCCAGAGTAGGATTTAGAGTTTAACGCGGGTGGGGGGCAAACTCGTCGGCTCGCCGAGGCTACGGCCAATGTAGAGCAATAGTGAACACGCGGAAAAGTAGGGAATGACTCTTTTGACGGCCGGCGAAGTTACGGCACACATTTAAGTTGAAAATAATAATGTTTAAATCGAGATGTAAGTGTACAAGTGGCGAAGTTACTTGACACAAAAAGCCACGCAACGTTTCGAATATTGTTGTGCTTCCATCACTTTGATTTTCGATAAGATATAGACTTATATAAAATCCTATAGTCCAGATATGCGCGTGGCATGAAACCCTAACGGAACAATCGAGTGGCGAGTGCTCAACTCGTTTCGGCCCGCAATGAACAAATTACGCGACATTACCGCTCCTGAAGTGAATACTAAAAGTGTACAACGATCATGTCATTTTTGCATATAATTTGTCCCGAGCAAATGATCTATTTGTTAGCAAGTACGTGGGAAGCATGAAAGATATGAAGTTTAAAAAATGACCACTTCCTTTTTTATATCAGAGCGGCCACAACTCACGAGTTGGTTGTGTTGCCGATTTTGTACGCTTAAATGAAAGCTAAGTAAAGAGCGTCTCCGATATCCTCAATATCTTAGACTTTATAATACTATTTCATCTTTTTATTCTGCGAGCCTGTGGAATGTTTTGGAACTAACCGGCCCAATCAGCGCGTTGGCCATGCTCTTCCACCATGGAGACAGTTACGCCCGGCCACTATTAATTCCCTCTACCCGCAGTCACAATGTATAAACGAAATCTTAAACTCTATTTGAACCGCGAATCAAACTCGATATCTTTAGCGTTACGATATCTGACAAAACCGCTCGGACACGGCGTTCTCAAACAAAAAAGGCTACGCGCAAACAAAAAGGCGCGCGGTCCGAAAGCAGCCGCCAGCGCCCCCGACATCCATTTGCAAATGAGCCATAAAAAGTAGTCTCATTAATTCTAACGGTCATTTATTGTGGTTTGTAAAAACTAAGATCGGCCTTATCGGCGGCTAATGGCACCGCCGCTCTTAATGCGAAATAAATCGTCGGCTCTGTGCCGTGTTTCTATGCATTCCGCATTAGGAAGCCGGACGCTACACTTTCCTTTGAATTATATTTGTTTTTTGAGGCATACATGACGAATTATACAAAGTCAATGAAAATGAACGCGTGCACTTTAAAATAGTACTTGTTCTGTCTTTTGTTGGTGATTGAGGATACCGTAGGGCCATTAACTTATATCGCTTAAACGGCAATTCAATGAATGCGGCGTGGTTGTCCATGGGTGACGCTGATCTTTTAGTTATTGGGAATTCGCCTGCCCTGTTGTCCACTACATAAAAATACATCGTTGTTATATTCAGGTACTTTAAAAAAATATAATTTATCTTATATCATATATCCAATTTTAAATATACTAATCACTCAAAGAATCAATTAATATCAAGAAGAATATATTTTTGAATTGTATTTAAATATCGAAGAAGAAACTTCCTTAAAACTAAATATCTAAATGAAACGAAAGCGAGATAGAACAATTCCCAAGTGCACTCACAGTTTTGATGGCGGAAATGTTTTTATATTAAGCCTTACGTGGCCTACATCCTGCGGGGCCTGCTTTTTACAGCGGAAACGGAAACCGCTCGAGCCTTCAGGAAATGTTCGCGTGTCTAATATAAAGCCGGTGGCATAATGGGCAATTGGTATTTCTACGCTTTCATGTGTTCGTTAATGAGATGCAATGTTATTGTGGTAATCATTCCTTCAATTCTACATCTTATTTACAAGAACGTTTTAATGTTTCAAATTTGTACATAGTCTATTTTATAAAAACTATATCTAATATCAAACAGAGGACACAATTTGCCTAATCTGAGTATTTTTATGGTATAGCGGACAACGGAGCAGGTACTCCTATGTGATAAGGAGAATATCACCGCCTATGGACAATCATAGGTCACGCATTGATTGTGTTGCCGGATTTTTACGCCAGTTAAACAACATTTTTAAGGGCCTCCAAAATACTGACTCACTCAGCGAAACACAGTAGAAGGACCGTTTCAAGTACAACTACTACTTCAGTTCGGACGAACCGGCACAATTAGTGCGTTAGCATACCCTTCAGCATTGCTCTCTCACTGCTGAAGTGTAATTAAAATATTGAACGTAATAGAACACAATGCAATTAAATAGATAATTTTAATAGACTGCGCCCACTGTGTCGCAGTCTGGTGGCTTTGTCGTGATCACTCCGCTGGTGAAAACAAAAACTAATGATTGCGTTAGCGGGGTTTCGTCCGTTATCGGAGCCATCTGACGGCCGCTGTGCGATAGTTCTGTTTGTTCTTCTTCGCTTATAAACGCGCGCCTTTCCACGTCGCACCACACTTTGCCTTTACGGATTTATCAGAGACTTATCACTTATCAGTGGCTTTAGAACCATTAGGTGGTATAAAACGCCATTCCTTCCATATTAGAAACGGTATTACTTTCTTAGTGGAACTCGTTCAGTTACGAGGATGATACCGATTTAGTTCATTTGTATCTATTCTATTTCAAAAATTGTCCCTCTATTTATTATATCTTCCAAGTTTCATCATCATCATCATCTTTTCAGCCGTAGGGCGTCCACTTTTGGACATAGGCCTCTCCCAAGGACCTCCGTGGGGTCCCTTCTGTCTATCTTTTTCTGTCGTCTGTCCATTTGTGGGTGGACATCCTATGCTGCGCTTGCTAGTCCGTGTTCTCCACTCTATTACATTCTATTTTTTTTACTTCCAAATGTATTTTTATTTAATTTTAAAATGTTATGTTAATAGCCAAGGTAGCTAGATTGTAATAAAAACATGGACTGTCTCATAGTATGACAAAAGAGTAAAAAATACTGTATCCATTATAAAAGTACCTCCATGTATTTTTTTATCGTATAGCAGACAACGCAGCAGGTGGATCTCCAATATGATAAGAGAACACCGCCGCTCATGGACAAACGCGTCACAGTCCACGCGTTGGTTGTTTTACTGGCTTTTTACGCCACGCAAGCGGCACTTTTAAGGGTCTCCGATATCCTCACTCACTATGCGAAACACAGTATATAATAACATAATTTATCATACATAATATCATTTCACGTTAAGTATTCTGTGAGCCCGTGGTATCACTTCGGACGAGCCGGTGCAGTATGCTGCATTATTATTATATATGTAGTTATTTTATAAATAATTATTTACAATAGTAAACATCTTATTATGACATATATATGACAAAAGCGTCATGCATAAGTTTATGATAATAGAGCATTAATCTCCTTAAATTAAACTCTAACAAGCGAGTGCCACATTAATTGATTGATTGGGCATAACCCCGCCATTACCGAGTCGCCTGTTGTGAGCATACGTTCTGATTTTATTGCTGTTATTATTTTAATGTTTTAGACACAATATTTACAATGGATGAACAGAAGTCAGTCCTGTTCTGTAAATACAATAAAACAATAGATAAAAACTGTTTTGAAAGCGACGCATTTCGTGTGTTGTTTTTAAGAATTGCTTCATTTAGATATTATGTAATCATCGCGTGGAATGAAGTCATGTATTGTATGATTTTCTCTATTGAGAATCGATTTGTCAATATTAACCTTGTACGAATAAGACTGTTTTATTAATATTGCGCAATTGCCACTTGATGAGTTAGCACCAATGTCGTAGGTGCTAAAGGAATGTGTAGAAGGTCCTATTGTCAAGAGTAGACCCGAGATTGATGGAGTAGAGAGATAATTATAGAATTATATTATGTCTAAAGCCGATTTAAATCAAGGCTCCACAAAGTTTAATGAGAATCAACACTCAAATTGAGAACTATATCGGTTGGTGAACCTCACATATATTCAAATAGCAAAGAGTGGCCAGGTCTGAGTGGCAAATCTTAAGCCCGCGCGTAATTCAGCAACTCCAACGACAGTGGATCGCACTTAGACCAGTTCCACCCTTCCGTCCCCCGACACGTCCACAGCTGATCGATCTATTCACTAAAGGGTTGCGAGTGATTTTTCAAAATAAATTGCCTCCTTTGTGAAAGTGATTTGAAGGAAATCCGCGCGAAACTTCTTGCAAGTTATTCCAATGAATCATATCACTTCAGTCGCATGACAAATGTCCTTTCTCTCGTAACGATTTGAATGGGATACAAGTGAACGCACAAATGATATTTGATCAGCTACGTGTTAAAGGTATATATAAGTCATATAGTCGTTAATGTATTCAACTACACTCAGGTGAGAGAGCGTATGCTGCCATAGTGATTTGGCCAGTTCCTCCAGAGTGATGGCACGGGCTCACAGAATTGCAATGAGGATTCGTTTTGTGCTGTGTCTCACCGAGCAAGTATGGACACTGGTTGGAACCAAGTATCAAGTGTCAAGTATCTTACTTGGATACATATGCTACAATATTGTCAAATGAGCTGAAACAAAACAAGATTGACCGTGATTTTATCCAGGTCTGGGAAAATGCTCTGGAACATACAATCAGATCAGACAATTACACATAAAAAAAGGAATCAGCCAAACCGGTTCAGCCGTTCTCGAATTTTAGCGAGACCACCAAAATTGATTCTATATATATATATTATAAAGACCTACTGAATGAGAATGAAATAAGGCCAAATTAGTGTAGGTCCGAAAAAGGATTAAACTCGTTTAAGCGCGACGAGACTAGTTCGGGCGACACTCGCCGACTCCTCGTAATTCAATTGCAAGCTCACGTTTCAGCTAAATGTTAAACGTTTCACCGATTTTAGTCGCTGTGGTGCGATGTTTCACTGTTTTAGCCAATTTTGAGGACTTAACATGACTTAACAGAGAGGCTAAACGAGGAAGAGGCTCCATTGGACCGCTTATCATTGTAGGTGTCACTCCCAGCCTTTCTGCTTGGGCACAGTAGTGGTACTGTGTCGCGGGTGCGATGCCAGTCCTTTAGGGATAGGTACGCTCTTTTATTGAAGGTCCCCAAGCCGTATTGGAAAGTTATCTATTATATTAATTTATACCCTTTACCAACGAAGTGATGTTACTTTTTTATAATAAAGCGGATAAGGGATTCTCGAGTGTTGAAATATCGTAGACAAGTATCGCAATTTTGGTTTGTTTTTTACTACTATTAAGCGGCTTAACTTAGCCTCCGGTTTCACTTACACGGCGAACATAGTAGGCACAAGTATCAACACATTTCTCACTGATGTTTTGAGAGCCCATGGTATCACTCCAGAGGAGAAGGTTATAAATTATAGCTTGGATGTATTTTATAATTAATTTTACTTAATTTATCGTCATATACACTGGATTTTAACTTTTATTACGACATAAAAGGCTACATGTTATCATTGGTTTTATATAAGATTGAAATTTCAAGGATTTTATACCTCATACTGAAGCAGAGATTAAAAGAGCCTTGCGCCTCCCAACACAATACACACCGGAGAAGAGTCGTAGAATCAGCGAACGATGCGTTTTGTCATCAATCACGCGTGTTGGAGCGAGGTGGCCGGGACAATACAATGGGACAACTCGCGCGGAAGAGAAATATCTTTCCGTAGGTGGCTCGCTGGGGCCGCTACACCCGCGGGCCGGCGTGAATCGTCTGCGTTGCGATTACATTCCGTAGGTTTCTAGAGAGGTCACTTATTTGTTTAGTTAAGTTAGAACTAAATATAGGATCAGTTACAGGGCTTTCTACTTCTATATTTACCTTCCATAATTTGGCGTTCTTGACAAGAAGTACTGTATGACAGAAAAAGCGGTGTCTGCTCAAATATAAGTCACTATAATATACTTTAACTGTAGTAGCCGTTTTATTAAGTTTCTAGCTAATAATTCCAACCGATACTACTATAAAATAAAGCTACTGTACATTTTTAAATACTTTCTAAGATATGTTGCAACATTATTTGTCTAGTATTGTTTTAGTAATTTTAAAGTAATTACATCAACTAGACTCTCTGATCCCGGCAAACGTTGTTCTGCTATATGAATTGTTAAGGTATTTTGGTAAGTTCTTTAAGTAAGGATAATTTTATAAGGGTACAAATTGAGGATTATGTAGATTTTGAAATGTTGATTTAAAAATTTGTTTTAGAGTTTACTACACTCATTAAAGGATATAAAAATAGATGTTGTCTGATTTTCAGACCAATCTTATATAATATGGAAACACTATATTAAAAAAATCGGCCGAATCGTTTCGGAGGATATTAGCAGCAAACAACACTACGAAAATTTAATTTTATATATAAGATAAACCCAGTTCTCTCGAGTTGGATTTGTTCCTGGCCATTCCCTGGCCACAAAACGCACCCGCTCCGCCAAATATTTATCGCGCGGCGCTGCTTAGCCTGACGTAACATATAAATGCGGCGTTTCCCGTCATCTTTGTGCCGGGATTTCCGAATACCAATACTTTACAACAGACAATGTTACTGCTCGCGATTTATTGGCATGTTTGTGTCGTATGCTCAATTTATTGCAACACAATAAATTGAGCATCATTAACGTCCGCCTCACTTGCCAGTTACGGTTCTCATCTGAGTTACATAAGATATTTAGATCCATTTTCCCAAAAAATATTACGTTTTTGCGTTTTTTAATATTCTTTAGTACAGAAACAATAGGTGAAAATGAAAAGCGCTACATTATAATTAGTTGTAAAATAATCAAATATTATGGATCTTTCAGAAATGAATCCCTTTTTTTCGCCTTCCTGAAGCACAGTCCGGCCTCCTCTGATGCACACGCAAGCTACCAATGCTTTACAAGACGTTAAACGTCAAACTTTTAACACATCTACTTGCCCAAATTCAGCCTTGTTCTATTTGTGCACGATCAAGACCAAAACCGCTTCATTTTAGCAAGACGAAGACTGACCGTCTAAGACTTGATCAAGAACAAAACTAAGCCTGCTACATCCATGCATCTAGCAGCTTTTTTGACAGTGATTTTTGGAATTTCTCATAAAATCAAATAATCAAATACCAACCTGATTAATAAATGTTAAGACATTTTACAATGTTATTTACAATGGCTATGCTAATTCAAGCTCAAAATGTTCCTATTCGGATAGGATTTTCTAAGATCTGAAGTAAACTTTAATAAATAGCAAGAGTGACCAAATCGGTTAAAGTTAAGGGTAGCTCGTACTAACGACAGTACCGTCTGTCCTATTGTAACGAAGTTTCCTTAAAATATTAACGTCTGCAATGTAATGTAAACAAACAAAGTGGACTCGAAAGCAGTAGCAGCTGAGTTTACAAGACATAATCCCCGAACTACAATTAATGAATACATTGCAATATTTGCATAAGCGCGGCTCAGCCCGCACTTGCCGCATTCGCACAGCGCCCTTCCGGTGTTTTCATAAGCACGGAGGGACCATTTTCAACTGATTCCTAACTTCTCACATGACTTCTTTATTACTAAAATGCACTAAGCAGACAACGGCGCAGGTGACTCTCCTATTTGGTAAGAGAACACCGCCTCCCATGAACAATCGCGCTACTGTCCGCGCATTTGCCTTCGCATTTCCCTTAAGCAGCATGATTTCAAGGGCCTCTGAAATCCTAACTTCAGCATGACTCTCCTGTTTAGCCTGTAAAGTTAGTTGTTTAAGTTTAAATAAGTAAACTTGTGCTAAACGAGTATTATTCCACACAAAAACAGATTGCGAAGTAATTTTGTTTTTGGAGGGAGCTGGATTTAATTAAAGTGTAAACCACGTCCTCGCTCTATGTTAGCAGTGTTGGGACGTACGGTCGAAGAAATTATGATACGGACGTGACGTCACACCAATAATGACACCCATGTTGCCGCTTTCAGTAAATAATAGATACAAAAATATATTATATTTGTGTAAAGAAATTGTATGCGAATAAAAGCAACTTATTATCTGGACGTGTTTAATAAATGTAAGACTAACAGACGAAAAAAATTGTGTTTATTTAGGTACAAACCAAAACTTATGTCATTGATAAAAATGCTGTGGTACAGCTTGTTGCCTTTTCTTCTGAACTAGCTCTTGGGAAAAGGCGTAAACTTATTCATAAGTAACATTCTTTGACGTCAACAACCGTTGTAAATAAATCACGAGCGTGGTCAAGTGAATGTGAAATCTTATGATAGATATATGTTTGATTTTTATTTCATAGCTAAACAGGATTTTATGAGTTCAGCTAAGATTTACAAGAACATAGAGAAACTTACATATTCATCAAAGTACAACTAACTTGCATCAGTGTACAAAGGCTTGGCTTGACAAGAATAAGTCAAATGAGCATAGGTGTCGCCATACGCAGTTGATTCGGGAGCAATGTGAAGTGAAAGTCACCTCCGAGGCTAAGCTCAGCGCCGCATTCAGATGCTAATCTAGAATTTGCATCTCACTGGCGAAACCGCCGCCGACATCAACTCACGCCTATGCCTTTATCTCTTACGCAAACAGCTCCACATTAAATGTTGGGAACGAAATGGTATTTGAAGTATCACGTAAATGAATATGCACATTCATTTTATTAAATAGCCAAATGGATGGAAAGCGCAGAGTGGGCCGACCCGCCACGTGATGGAAAGACGATGTCGTGAAGGTCGCAGGCAACCGCTGGATCGAGATCGCTCAAGATCGTAATAGGTTGGGTCTTTGGGGGAGGCCTATGTCCAGCAGTGGACTTGATAGGTTGATGATGATGATGGATGGTTAGCTTTCCTTCTGGAGAGTAAGAGCGGTTCAATGTGAGCCGTAGTGGTTCGTAAAAAAGAAAAATATTGAAAAGTGCTTAAGTAAGGGGTACAGCCGCTTGAGATAAGATAAATTGATTGCGATTAGTCTGTAACTTTAGTTTTTAAGATATTCCCATGTGCCTACATATTATGTGAAATAAAAATCTTTTGACCTTCGATGGGTCTTTCTTAGATTTTGTCTTGAGACAAAAAATAGTTTAAATATATAAAAAGAATTTTGTGATTCGCGATGATTTGATTGGTAGTTATTATATTGGGGTTGTATTAAACATTTCAAGACTCAGAGCACAGCCGTCGCATTGCCGTCATGCAGTTAGACTCAGAAGATGCGGCAAACTTTCAGATATGCTAATTCATACCACACATCCCTTCGGCTGAATATACGCTGCTCCTACTGTTAGTTAAAACGCTTTAAAAACACTTTTGTACGGCCTATACGATGCTCTTAGCCTGTCTTGAAATTGCAAATCTACCTGGCGTAGACAATTAGTATGTTTTTAAATAAATAATAAAAGAAGTAGTTATTTATTCAGAAATTTTAAAGTTTTCTTTGATTTTCCATATTTTCACGAACCATATGCAAAGTAGGTACCTAAAAAGCTCTTGAAATTTTGTTTATCATATTTATAATAATTTATTTAAAGTCACTTTCAAAAGATTTATTATTTAAATTAAATTTTATAAGGGTCTGAAGATTAGCAACTTGCACGTTGTGTTTACCGGTTAAACTAATTCTGAGCATTTTATAGAAATAGTCGTCTTTACAATCAACAAGGCGGTTTTAATTAAATCTGTTTAATTATAACTCGGTTTAATTTCAACTTAAGAAAAAGAATAGAAATTACTTTGCAAGAATATGAATTACTTTTGATGTAGTTAATCAATTACAATGTCAATTCTAAAATACGATACCTTAACTTTATACAGCTAATTCTTTTAAAAACTTCTAGGATGCGGTCGTTCCAAGTTTTTATATCGCAAACCTGTGCAGCATCTGAAAATGTAAAGATCTCAAAGAGTACGCAATTAGATGTAACTCCCTATAGACTACATTCCGCCCACAGACTGTAATAAAATCAAACGAAATGAAAGAAAAGTATTGTCTAACTTTTCAAATATACGAACATTAACTTAGTAAAACGGTGAAACAAAAATTAACCTAAATTGCTTTAGAAGAGTTTATTTTTTACT
This sequence comes from Delias oraia, assembly GCA_018230265.1. NCBI lineage: Eukaryota > Metazoa > Arthropoda > Insecta > Lepidoptera > Pieridae > Delias > Delias oraia. Next base: position 18,245 of record DWCF01000082.1, on the reverse strand, counting down.
CACAACATTAAAATGATAAAACCTCGTTAGCGATTGTAACATTTTCCCACAAAATGTCCTCCCTTCCGCCTCCAAAATTATTGTAAGACACATGGTGATGTTTGTCTGTCCCTAACGAGCGTTCGTCTGTTCTCACGCAAATTATTAAAAGTTTCTAAGCCCCGATGTGCCAGTCTCTTCTCAAAGAAATTTTATTCCAGCCAAATTTCATATATTTTTATTCAATTATTTTTTCTTTAATCTTCAGGTACAAAATTTCTCAATGAAGAAGGAAATTTATTTTAAGGAAATATTGTTTTCACTTTTCAAAATTTGCTAAATGAATCGGTCTTATATTATAAAAAAAATTATACATAATATCAGAATAACTTATATAAATATATTATGAACCTAATGGTTCTACAAAAATAGTGATTTTTAAAAATATAAATTTTGGTTTAGTTACGTGTTATATATTAAAACTATTTACTCAGTTATGTACTCAGTTTAAATAAACCAATTAAATTATTAAAAATTTTGTCAAAACTTTAAACGAAGCGGTGGCCAACATTAAGTTTCTCGAACGTAAAAAAAAGCACAGCTGTTAGACCTTCGGACGAGCTGAAATAGATTCTGCGACGGGAGTCGAATCGAAGCTTTTAATCTGGCGGACTTGCGGTCGGTTCGCACTCGAAACTTTGCTCATATGTAACTTGGAGATATCTTGAACAGCGGAATTAATTTTGAGAATCGTTTCTCAGTTTTCCTTTCTCCTTATTCCAATTCAATTACATTATATTTATTACACATTTATCAGGATATTAATTTACTAAACAATACAATTACGCTGTATATAAAATGTATATTTATAGAACTAATTAAATAATAAAGGACAACTTAAGAATAAAACCGGTTTATGAATAACCATCTTCACCATCATCATCTCAGGCGTAAGACGTCCACTGCTTGACTAAGGCCTTCCCCTTGGACCTCCATGCATACCTGTCGTAGACGACCTACAGCAAGCGTCTTCCGGCGACCTTTGTAAGGTCGAGTCCAGTTTTGTCAACTATGAACATTTACTTGTTACAATCTGTTTTATTATGCATGTTTTGTTAGTTAAATGCTAACCTCAATTTTGCAATTATTTAACGTCCATTGGTTTAAAATTTTCTAAATTTTTTTAGTGGAAATATCATATTATTTAATTTGCCTATTTAAAGAATATCTGCGGATGAAGATGCTCAGATAAAAAGCAAACACGTCTGAGTTTATTGGCAATAATTTTCAGATTTGGCTCCGTTAATAAATACAACATTATTTATAAAAACATTAACGAAAAGGAAGAATATGTTATTGTATCATAATGTACCTACAAGTGAGAGACACTTCAACATGAACTCCTATATATCTTTAGTTTTCTCAACATTCGTTAAAATAATATTGAGTTCCCGACGAGCAGTCTGCTTAGCTCTCGCTTAATATGCAGCCAGACTTCTGTCTGTTCGCTTCCCTAATTACCTCTAAAAATACAAGATTCGCTTTCAAAGAATTTACAAATTAATATCAGTTCCAGTGCTGCAGTGGACGTCTTTGGTAACGGTAGAGGTGTTCTCTAATTAGCATGTTTTGTGGTTTCCCATGTGGTGACATTCACTCTTTGAAATAATAACCATTTTACATTCATTTCAATTAGATTGTAAACTTTTTATAATAATCTTTATAAGGAACCTGTAATTTTACAGCATTTTAATGATGTAACGGAAAGCAGGGCTGATCCCTGATGGTAGCTGCACAATACTTTTGATTGTATGCCGGCTTTCTACGCCGTTTAAGAGTCAAGCTAAACTTGGTGAAACACAGTACGAATATCAAATAAAGATTAGCTGGTCAGTGCATCAGCATATGATTCAGCATGGCTCTTTCGTGGAGTAGAAAATTTCATAGTGAAATTATAACTTCTATTCAAACTTGGATTCAAACCCTGCACTTATAGCGTTCCGCTAGCTCACAAGTACGGTCAGCCACGACATTCCTAAGTTTATTAATTATTCAATTATTATTTATATATATCTTTATTCAAATTTAAAGAGATTTAACTAGAATATTTTGAAATTTTGAGGATATATGAAAACTTATCAGTCTAGAATTTTCGTTTCACTTAGCATGGCAAGCAAAACGATATCTAGCGCACGAAGGAGCCAGTTCATTGAGCTTGAGCCGCGTTCGGCCCGCGAACAGGGGCGCAGACATAAAGGAGCAAGCGCGAGAGGAGGCAACACCGCGCTTTACAATTGCAAAGCTCGTTCGTACGTGTATTGAAGCCGTTAAAAGCACATCTAAAATGTGTCTAAATTAACATAAAGCTTCTGAAAAGCAATAAAAGCGGATTGCAGCCTCCCGCGCTCACTCGTCTGCTGCAGGGCTGTCCTTCTGCGATTAACCATTCGCATTATTAAAAAGAATAAGAATTTTTGTAATCAATTTTACTTTTAAAAAACTATACTTCTTATATTAGTCAGAACAACAAACAACGCCGTATATGCACTACTACACAAGGCGACTACAAAGTTCGAGTTCAATTAAAAAATTAAAACTTCAAAGGCAAGCAAATGGATACTTCCAGCTTGAAGGATACTAATAGCAAACAATAAAAAAATGATAAAGCATAAGAATGCGAACGTGTGTGATGACCCTAAGTTATTATCGTCCGCCTAGCCCTGCACAGCCTTAGGAACGAGCACAACTCAATTAGCTAATGAAAACGTAACGCCGTGATAAACTTGGAGATTTGTAAGGGCACCCTCATTAGATATGTATCAACCATTTCATTACTTATTGCCGATAAACGTTATGTCTCGCTTCGGAGCATTCAGTGCTTAGCTGTGGCTGTAATGGCATAGGCAGAGCCTTCCCTTATGACTCCGACGCAGCCTTTTTCAATTCAACTTGCTTGTTGCCTGAGATTCACGCATTTTAAAAACCTTTTAGCTTGCCGTTAAAGCAATAAATTACCGTTCATTCGTGAACTAACTTTTTACTTTTTATTACCAAATAGAGAAAGATCATCTTCTATCAGTAAACTAGTTGAAATCTTTTTGTGATCTGATTTGAATACAGTATAAAAAGAAGGTGCTTTTTGTTGAATGCGTTGAAAATTCCTTATTTTAAATATCCTAGTGCTAGCACTCAGGTGATTTGAAACGTTGAGCAACAGTTCTGTTTGCAATATTAGCGGATATAAAAATCTACATTTTTATTAATACAATTTTGTACACAACTCGAAATAATTCTATGTAGCGTTAGAGACAAAGGCACTAAATATCAGCGGGACCTCTTACAGACTACACTCGCTACGTTAAGCGTGCAACACAACAGCTTAGACCAAGAGATGACTCGTTTTATTCAGTTGCTGCTTATTTTTAATTGTTAAATAGTTTTATATTATCTATTATATTATTTTATTATTATGTAAGAGCCAAGTGGTAGAAGGCTCAGTTGCAATAAGCGGTCCGCAGCCAGTAGACACCTCTCGCTTCCGGTATCCTTGTCGGCCTTTGAGGAAGAGATACAACAAAACGGTTAAATTTTGTGCATTTATTTTTTTATATAGCGGAGCATAGCATTGCGGAGAACGAAGCAGGTGGGTTTCCTAGATGGTAAGAGAAAATCGCTGCTCATGTACATGTACCGTTTTACGCTGATTATTCTGTGAGCCCGTCGTATCACTTCGGACTAGACGGCCCAATTTGTGCGTCAGCATATGCTTCAGCATGGCTTTCCCATGGGTGCGATAGTATTAAGACATTCGTTCGACTATTCGTGTATGATGGCTTGTTTTTTTTTATTGTGTACCGGGCAATGGGGCAGTAAGGATTTTTTAATGGTATTTTACCGCCGCCCGTGTTTTGACGGTTTTTACTCCGTTCAGGTAGTGTAAATTAAAGGGCCTCAGGCATCACCTCATTTGGAGAAATAGTACAAGACATACTGTTTCACGCTGGTATTCTGACGTATATAGATCCGTGAAGCTTATATCAGCCATTTTTCTAGAGGATTAAACATAAAAAGTGATCGAGATCTCGATGCAAGTAAGGCAGCGAGGCAAGTGAAGCCTTCGTTTCCCGGATGCCAGCTACGGTCCACGGGGATTCGCGCTTCGCGAATTTAAATTGGATTTTAAATTCTTATTTGTCCCGGATATTATGATTTTTGAACGTTTATTTTTCTCTTTTCATTTTACTTGCGTCATCAGAGAAGATTGACAGGTTCAATTTCATTAAATAAATGACAGTTCATGTAAAATTGATTTTATTGAACACTGGTTGTAAGACTGTTGAGTTTAAACAGGAATAAAGATAGGAGCATCATAATAAAACACATAATTACCTCTCGATACATTATAATGTCAACACATTATATGAAGATAAATAGAGAATAGATTTCATTTACATATACTAAGAGACCATCACATTCTTTATTTCCATTTGCGTATTTCCAGTTACCATTTTGAAAAAATGTATAAGTTATTCTTGCGTGTAAATGTATTAACTTACATCGTTCCTATGTTCTCGGTCATAAAACCTCGAATAAGGCGTCCCGCTCGCGAACCCTAAAACGCCTCAAATATATATTTCATACGCCATAAATTTTCGGTCGCGGAGAGGCCGCTCTGTCCCCGCCGAGAGAAGAATTCGCATTTCTTTGACAACCTGTTTACATCTCACGTTGTTTCATTTATTTGCCATCGCTGCGCTATCGAAGCACACGGACGGCGCGACCTTTGGGAATGCTTAGACACGTCAAACGTACTGCGGCGTTACAGTTATTCTATCTAACCAGTGGCATTTGTGAATAATGGCGTCTTATGAAAGCTAATCCAATCACAAAGGCGCGCTCATAACAATGACTGATGAAACAGAGTAAGGGTTAAGAATGCCCATTTATACGGTACGATTGATCGCTTACCATTTTGATAAACTTCAAATGTCAAACGATATATTGCTACACTATCCAAGGAGTAGGAAGTGTAGACACAATATTTCTAAACCTTCTACAAGCTGGAGTTAATGTGGTTAACTATTGTATTAGTTTTTTCACTCCTGTTATTGAACCTATAGCTTTCTTGTTTGTCCACTTTTACACTCCGCCCATTCTGCGAGATTAGTAGCATCTAACAGTGCAGGTGCATAGATTTGCTGTATTATGCAGCTGAATCGGGCAGAGTCGTATTGGCGGCAAGTCGTGCGCTGTAGAGCGGCCGCAAAGTTGGAATAATATGATCGGTAAGTGAGTTCCTGTGTTGTTGCTCAAGCTTTTTACTGTGAGTGGACAATGCCGCGTGAGGCGACGGTTTCCAACCTTTTCATTTTCCCTCGGCCTTAATGCTTCTGTCATTAATTTTTAACGGTTCTTACTGCTCCGCCTCTGTGCCTTTTACAGTTGCTTTCATGCTCGTGACTCTATTCGCAAGTGGCTAATTTCTGCGTTTTCATTATTTACTCATCTGCAAAATTATTTCTACCATTTCTAGTGTTTACTGATATAAATTTTTATCTTTGATAACATCTTTTAAATCACGTTAAATAGGAGATATGATGATCTCTCGGTGAATTTTTTTCAGATTAAGTTATAATCAAAATCTAGATAGAAAAATAATTATGAAATTGAATAGAGAGTAGATATTGGAAATCTGCTAGGAACTCGAAATAAGGCTCATTAGTCGGGGATGGTGATGGCGGGTACCAAGGCAGGCGTCTTCAATGGCCCCCAAATGCTCGGCGTACAATCGCGCTGGCCGCGCGCCAACCGCACGCGCCCGTTTTCATATTTGCCTAGGCAATTTATTTGTTAGGGATTGGCCTTTACACCGTCTACCGCAATTAATATCTCAGTATTTATTTATAACTTTAATCTCAGATTTATTAATTTTTATTATTTTGGGATGCTACAGAATGCTCCCTGCTTCAATAGCCACCTTCGTTACTTGGTGTTTATATCAGACGGAAAAGGCTACTTAGGGTATTACTCAGTATTGCCACTTTTGACTGTCTCTATTAAGGAAGAAACTCTTAGTTTGTATTTTCTTTATCTATAATATATATCCCATGTTAATTTTATTCAATACCTCAACTACCGCTGAGAATAAATTATATAGTTTCAATTGGTTTTTGAAATTTCAATAATCACATGAACTTTTCTCTTCTTTAATCTTTTTTTCCAAATTTTCTCTTTATTTATTTAGTATATTTTTCTTTAATTTGGGGTTCTTATCATCTCTTGTATATAAACTTTGATTAAATAGTTTCATCTTTAAACTAACCAGAGTCACTTTGGTGAAGTTTTAAGCAGAAACTGTGTCAGATTGCACAATTAAAGAGAAATACTATGATTCGGTATAACGTGATGCATGATTGAAATGAAAATTTGATCGAAAGGGTGAGTGAGCATGAAAATGAGATGTAACATTCATACCTACTCATTGGCTCTCGAGGTAGTCACAAGCGGCTGTAGCTGCATACTGCGGGCTCGTTGGGCTGAGTCAGGCTGAGTAATGGCCTGTCTCAGAGCCGACTATTATATTATCCCTGGCCCTAACTTGCTCATACACAGATTTGTCATTTTGAAAGACGCTTAAACGCTCAGCAATTATTTCCTGTAGAGTGTAAAGCTTAATACAAGCCGCATTCCCTAATTCAACTGCCTTTTTTCAATTATTATTCATCTTTGGGTTACTTATTTAGATTTTATTCAAAGCCTTTTTCTATTTGTCGTACTTTATACAAATGGGAAGTATTTTCTACTCACGCTTCTATAACGGAAGTCACGGATGCTAGGTAGTTTTGCGAAAATAGGTTATGTCAAATAAATCAAGTACCCTTATGCGAAATGCAGTTACAACTGAAATTTGGGTTCTGTTTCCAAATAAGTTTTTATTATACATAAATTAAATATATTTCAATATAATTCAATATTTTTTTTTAGATATTGTAAACAAAAATTTCTTCAGAATACGCTCAGTTCCTATGTAATAAGAAAATGTGCCGAAACCATATCTTGTATATTTTACAATTGCTATTCTTAAGGGATCAAGGGAATCTCTGATTTCGTAGAGTCAGCTAAGAAAGAAAATATTTTCATTGCACATACACGTCTTCTATTTACAACGATTTCAACTGTACAGTTTGGTGATACTTAATAGGTGTGACAAACGCGATTATTTCATCAACAAGCATTTAAATAGCGTCCTTTGTAAATGAAACATTTCGATATGAAAATAAACATCGTAATTATGTATTAAAATAGCCTATTAGCTGATTGGTTAATTAATTGGCGGCCGGCATTATTTACACGTGCGTTGATTGAACGGGAACGCATTCAGTGTAGAGAGTGACGCTAACACAAGTTTGAGAGCTGCTCCATTCCACCGCTATCTGCTCATATATCATTGATATATATAAGATGCTGATATTTTGGACATCCCGTCGATTTAATCTCTCATGAACACATCCATTGCTATTCATTACAATCATTTCAGTTTTGAAACCATTTGGTTCTTTTGTATAGGAGTAACAACTATTTCTCAGAAACAGCCAACGGTAGAAAATTCCTTAAAGAGAAGTAAAATCGTTTTTAACAAACAAATTCAACGTTTGTCAGCGTGTGATCCGGGATCTGTCGGACCCGCGTCTCGCGGACAATGACGCCTCGCTCTGCGCTTTTAATACGCCATGATATAATTGTCCAAACACATTGTTTAAAAGAAACGGATGTTGGCCGATTTTCTATTCGGATGTGTGGGGTCAGATAGACATTGGCTGTTGAAAATTAATATTAATAAGTCATAGTATCTTTATCACTAGTATTTTAAACTGATTTATAATTTCCAAAAATTAGTTTAGTGGTTTAGCTATCAATTTATAGAATTTCGTACTACTTTTATCTTAAATAAGATTAACATATATAACAATGTAAAGTATGTGAGCATACTCTTGTTGTGCGTTTAATAATTAATTACTTATTCCAGCGAGTAAAAAGTATTTGTTGGGAAAGATATTTTTAATCTTAGATAAGATAATAACTTCTAATATTCTGTTGAACCGACTTTTACGCCAATGTTTAGTGTTGTTGTGAAGTTTCAGCAATCCATGAATAAATTATATAATATTCATTTTACCCTTGATAACATTTGCGAATCTTATGATTAGGAGTTTTGTCAGTTCTCCTTCCCTTCGCTCGTGCTTTAAGTTTACTTTACATTCGATTGCTTTGGACACCTCGAGCGAGGCGGATGAAGTTTGGAATGTCTCGTTTGATGCAATGTTTCTTACAAATCAAATGCCGGTGCCATCGCGTACTTATGCATCGTAACTCCGAGTGCACTTCAAGAAATGTTGCTTGAAAATTATGTTTTTAAATAATTTCTCTTTTATTTATTTCAAGATTCAAAAACATATAATAATAAATTAAATTAATATGTGCCATAATTTTCAAGGCGAATAAAAAGATACCACAAAATAAGTCGTAATGAATTAGTGAAGCCTTTTATAGAAAAGTTGTTTATTTCAATGATAGCTTCGCTTAGGAAATTCTGCGCCACTTCAAAATTGCTTTTTGATTTGTAAACATAATTAGTTAAAATGGTGACTCCTTGTAAATAAATATTTGAATATAGTATAGTTTTTAATGGCGTTAATAAATAATACTCTGTCAAAACATACAATCGTTTATATTGTAGTCGTAATTGAATTGGGGCTTAGCTTTCTTTAGCGCCATTATATTGCAAATATCGAAATGTGTATAAAATCGCGAAAGCCTCAAAAGCTCGCTTCGAGATGAGTGATGTGTATGAAGGGCCTCGAGCGATGCGAGGGAAACAAAAAGTTTGTCGAACACCTTCGCGAAGGGCAGGTGGATGTCCTCGGGCTTATCCCTTCGCTGAGTTTTCTTATCTCGGTAACAAATAGCAACCGGGCGTCGGAGGCTGTGTAGAGAGTCTTTGAACAGATGAACGTGTGTGTATTTAACTCGGATACAGATATCAGGGATGGCGAGATTCGGGTTGTGATTTAGTAACTTTGTTTACTTATTTCCTGACCTTCAACAAATACCGTTTGTATTTTTATCGACATTTGTGGATGCCGATTCAGTCAAATTAAAATTTCAATGTTCTTATAACACGTCCAAAATAGTCATGCTTATGACAAAGTAGTACTCGAGATGCTATCATATCCTTTATTCAAATCTTAATGATGCTCAGGATGCCGAAAGAAACGTTAAAGTTGCTCGCCAGGTTCTTACAAGTCGCGTTTTCTTGTCTTACGGGTTGGTTCTATAGAGTTTTTGTTTTAAAACGTCTTTATATTTGCAGTAAGCTTTCAATATCTAAATTAATTTAATAAAATTAACTATGTACATATTCTGACTGTTTATTCAAGTGCCTCTTAGCTTCAATATAGAACCTAATCCCATTTAGTCTGAAAAAAAGAACAATTGTATCTCTTACGTTTATTGACGTAACCATCTTTTCAAAGAACAACTCAAGAAAATAATTGCTCCATAAACATGAGGGCTAAGCGCGAGCAAGTGGGGCGACGCAAATCGCGAACTTCACATGTGATTGCACTTGAATCGTAATGGGTTGAGTGCGTCATCATCGCCAACTACTTTGCGGGCAATTTGAATGGAAGTCTTCAAGTTCCCTACGTATGTAGGCTTTCTTAGAGCGCGACCCTGTTCTCGTAGCGATAATGTAGATGCATCGACCTGATGGTTGCGAGGCGCTCTTAAAAGCCTTTTCTTAACAATTATAGTTTCCAAATTAACTAGTACTTTTACAATAAGCCCGACAAGTTTTATTGCTTCATCATCATCATCATCATTTCAGCCGTAAGACGTCCACTGCTGGACATAGGCCTCTCCCTTGGACTTCCATGAATACTTGTTTTGTTTATTATTTACATGACGCTAAAATTTTGATAACACAACCAAAGCGCGAATTGCAATGCGGCAAACTTAAATGTATGCTAAATAATTAAATAATCCTTTTATTTTTTTATAATTACGTTGGTAAACGAGCAGGAGGCCTCGCTATGGAAAGCGCTCATCCGCCTATGGATACCCCTAGCTTTTCCAGAGCCGCGGGTGCGTTGGCCTTTAAAGAATATGTTCGCTCTTTTCTTTTATTGTGTAACTCTACCAGCAACTACCTTCTCTGATTTTGTATATGAACTTTATGCAAATTTACTATTTATGAAAATATATTTGTAAATAAAGAACACTTAGAATAGCTCTGTAAGTTTATAAAAATGAGTGGTATTGCTAAACTGAAACCAAATTTAATCACGTTAATCGTGCATTGAGAGTGAAAAAGAGCGCAGACACTCCAGAGCGCTGTAATTTCCGTTGTGACCGCAGACAGGGAAGCTCACGGAGCGCGGACTCACAAATCGTCTGCTAAGGAAATCCCATTTTAAAACCCTTCACTGAGCTCTTTATAGCTGAACTTAATTTCAATCTTATTTTACACCTGTTCAAGATATATAAATATATAATTTATGTTTAGTATTTATTAAAATTAGTTTAATTATTGCATACGGGATAGCCATGCTGAAGCATATGCTAACGCACTAATTGGGCCGGCTCATACGAAGTGATTCACGGGCTCGCAGAATACTCAGCGTGAAACGATAGTTGAAGCGGTACTTCTACTGTGTTTTCCTTAAGCGAGTGAAGATATCGGAGACTCTTAACCATGCTGCCTAAGTGGTGTAAAAAGCCGGCAACACAATCAATAAGCGGATTATGGCACGGTTGGTGAAGGGTGGCGGTGTTCTCTTACCATATAGAAGACCCACCTGCTCCGTTGTGGGTGCCATAAAAAAATGGACAATAGGGATTCTCTGATGATAGACTTTACTCCTTACTCACTCAATGAAATGCAGTACAAATACTACTTCACGCTGGTTGTCTGCGAGCTCAGGGTATCCTCTGGAGGAGTCGATTTAATTACTGCCTTATCATAAGCTTCAGGATGATTTTTCCACGGCGAAAACCGAGTTAAGATATTTTACCAGCCGATCTACAGCATTTGCATGGTCCAAACACATAAAATAAATTAAATTATTAATATTTCAGACCGGGAATCGAAATCGATACCCAGCAGCGTCACGGCAGCTTACAAGAGCGCTCGGCCACGAGGCTCTTTGCAAATATTACTCTAACATTATTGCCTTTTTCTACCGGTCGTATAAATTTATATACATCGAGTATTATTTTGGCCTATGTCCGAGACCAAAGTTCAAATACTTTTATTCCTAATAGCAAGATATACCCTATAATATTTCGAGCTTTTTCAATAAAATTCGATGTGACTAAGTTAAGTAAATAAAGGATACGGTTGCGACGCGTCCTGGCTACAATTCCTCGGCTGCGAATAACTAAATACACAATCTGGAGAGAAGCCAAATGGGCCAATACTAGCACATTTACGCCCATTTGCTATTCTTTTCTGAATATTATTTGTCCTTTTTGTGAGCCTACCCACTTATCATCATACTACATTGTGGTACCGGGTGATCCCTGCTTCTAAGGCGTGTTTATGTAAATGGTGGCAAACGAGCAGAGGCTTATCTAAGATAATCGGTCTTCCGCCCATGGACACTCCTAGCCCTTGCAGAGGCGCGGGTGCTTTGCCGGCTTTTTAGAAACAGGTACGCTCTTTTTTGAAGGACCCCAAGTCGTATTGGCTTGAAAGCAGCTCTGCTGGTGGCTGATTTGTTTGACAATTGTGTTAAGATAGTTAATATTTTTTGTTATATATAGTCAATAAGTTTTATTAATATATTGTTTTACGTAAGTTTCAATGTTTTATATCAAGTTTTAAGTGCGGTACATAAATGCATTTAAAATGTTTTTTTTAATCAAAAAAGATATTTATTTACATAATCTGCGGGCCATCCAGAATATTTGATTGCGTACGCCTGCCGAGTGCCGCGAACCACCCCTAACACTACCTCTGCATGTGCTGAAGATAATTCAAACCCAAGAAAGCGCTTCTCAACCACTTTTGAACGTCTTGAAATTAAAGTTACAGACTATTCACGAGCACGCCCAGATCTGGGAGGATTAAGTTTTTTATGCTACGTGTTAACAGAGTTTTGTACATGTCTATTAGTATCCAGATACTAAGTACTTTCTTCTACTAGTAGAAGATAGATAATATCTCCAGAGATATTAATGTCCAAATTCCAAAAGACAGTACGAAACCCTTGTTCGTTGTAGCAGATATCTTTATGTTCATAAAGTATTATATTTATTTAAAGGCTTTGTAATTCCACAAACCTGTTTACACAAAGCTACTGATACCTATAATCTATAGTAAATAGAAAAATACTAATCATGCTGACTCTCCCACTAAGTATTTGAGAAGCCTTAGGTGCGAACCATGAGCAGTTATTTTTCCTATTGAATATAAAATCATTTTTGTTACTAGTTTTGAAGGTCTGTGTTTAGTTAAATGGCGAGTTCGAAAGATATAAGAAAAGCAATTGTTGTCTCTGTGCACGAGAATAAATGCGATGCGGGCGGGAGCGTAACTCTTCGTCGGTTGTGTTGCGGCACATGCGTCGCAGGCGGATGGCACAAAGGCGCCGGTTGTCGGCTCGCGCCAACAAAGCGAGACGCCGACACCTAATGAGAGGCTTTCAATGGCTCCGCACTTCGCTGCAAGAGACAGGATTCGGATATTCCATCTCGCTTCGTGTCCTTGAAGTTTATTATACTGTAATGATTTCATTTTTAAATATTCATAAATCACAATATTGATTATAGTAATAGTAGTGTATAGCAAGCGAGCGACTCACTGTTTTAGATGCACTAAAGTAAGACAGCTAAAATACTGCCTCAACGGGTAGCTTTGGGCCTTTAGATGGCCTTTAACTATTCGTCGCAGGCCGAAGGCAGCGAAGCCGACGCGACGCCGAGCGCTCGAGGCTCGCGCCCACCTCGGCCACTGCGCACGACACTCGTTTCATCCACTCAACTCAGTTCCGCTTGGTCGATTCCATCCATTCGTTTCACCCGATCTCCTAAACCAAGCTCAGCAACCACCACTATCTTACGAATAAGTCTCGCTGATTTTCGCCATTTTCCTTTTATTTTTATAATAATAACAATGTTTCCTTAATTACCTTCTCATTAGAGCTCAGTGTTACGTGGTTTGCTAATACATACTTGATTGATGCCAGTTGATAGTCGATTGATAAATTGATAAAGATATTAGACCATACCATTTTAATTTGATTAAGTAATACAACTAAATACTTACTTCTAATAATTATAATAATAAGAAATTTTACATCTTATTTCCTAACATTTACAATGAAACAACAAGCTCGTTAATTTATCTCTTATATTTTTCACCTTAGAAAATTAAAGTGAAAAAGATTTCTTAAGTTAAGCCCCATCCGTTGCGATGCAGGCAAATGGGGAAATTAAATGAAATAAGGTAAAAATGTGTTCATATTATCCCTTTAAGGTTTCCGGGTAATGGGATTGCGTTGATCAAAGCCTCACGTCGTCCCACTGATCAAATGGGTCGCACACAATTAATTCCATGTGCTTATCGTTCTTGTGTCGGCCACCGCACTGGCGCTGCCGTGCTTCTGGGTTAAAGGGGTATTCTCACAAACCCTCGCGCGCTTTTAAGACATATTTCTTCAAACTGATTGAAATCATTCCATCTTTACTATCGCTACATGTTTTATGTTGCATCATATGAAGTCTAGAATATGGAAAATGACCTTAAATGGTTCATAGCAGGTGAATTCATCAATTATTTAAATTATCTTTTTGCTTTATAGAATTTAGTTTAGGCTTACTAGGCACACAAGTCCTCGTTAGAAGTTCTGGAATCTCAAAATCCAAGAGCCTCCCTCATTCTTTCCAAATTGTTAGCACCATAGTATTCATCCTGCTCTCCAAGCATTGCCATTGGGTTCTGCGTAACATCCCGCCAACCTTTGACATTTGTCATGCCTCAAAGTAGCTAAACTTATTCAATGTTGTGCGGTGTCACAGCACATTAGCCGAGGTATGTAAATTGGTTTAGGAAGGCAGCGTTGAGCCTTCGGCCGCGCGTCTTTGAGTTGACGACTGACGCGAGATGAACATGCAATTAGATCAACATATTGAGCTCTATTTACTTTCGCTGATGTGCGCTATTCTCGAGTTTAAAACAATTCAGTTTAAGTGCTATGGTGAGACGATATATTTGTATTTGCTTAAATTAAGATTATTTTTTAACACTACTAATTACTTTAACGAATTATGAAAACGAGTGCGTATTAATCATAGTTCAAAATACATCAAAAATTACGTAAATAATAACTAATTGTGTTTTATAAATATTTTAGAAGCTCGTAGCAATAATGCAAGCTACCGGGTTCAATTTGCAGTCTAAATGGAATTTATAACATATAACTTATACATTGTACCTATTTAATGTTGGGAAAGGCTTGGCAGTGGACTGTTGAGTGGTTAACTCCTTTGTGGGATGGCTGTGCTAAATCTGATACTGTTACATTCATTGGGCCATAAAATACCGGGCATGAGATGAGGATTTGAGAAGAGAGAGAGAGAAGAAACCGGATATCCAATAAAATCTAGAAACCAATTGGATGGTGGATGAAGTACCGTTGTTCATGAGCGAAAATGACCATAACTTTACCATGTAGTCTAATATAATAGACCAAAAAGATTAAATTAAAAAAAAATATTATTCAATATAATTTTATTCTAATAAATATATATAAAGCGGAGATCAAAGAAATGTCAGGCATCAGCCCACGCATGGCCGAGAAGTTCGTAACATGTGAAAACGATACAAACACTCACGTCCACTTAGTATTTCTGAGGCGGGCCGACGGACCACTTCCATTCTCACATATATGCGTGATAGAATGTATACTGAATGAGAATTTTAAACCTTACCAATCATCACGCAGTCATTTTACAAAGGCAATGACAGAACGACACAAAACATAAATATAATAATGTTAAGAAAGTATTTTTACATACATATTTGTGAAATAATAGTCTATTCGTTGATGAAATACAAAATGCAAATCCCAGCAGCCTTTCGGTGGGTGGGAGTGTGGACAAATGTCATTCATACTAAAAACTATTTATTTAATAAAAATGTATACTTTAAGTTTAATGTAAACAAATTTTATCGCTCAATAAATATTTAAAAATTTCTCCAAACAGACGAAACAATACGCATTGTATTCTGACGTAGCGCTGAAAATATTATTCACACCACTTCCTTCAGTTTCATTCCAATCTGTCGTGTGAAGTGAAACAGAGTTTTATGAATACGGCGATATGTTATTGATAGGAGCGAGGGAGGCCCAAATGTTGTATCGTCCTAAGCATTCGCATCGCCAATGAACCAAAAGTCATTATGAAGAGTGCTCTGTTCTTTTGGATGTCGATTATTAAGCTCCTTTGAAGCCTAAAGAAACTTAAATCACTAATATTTATGTAAATAAATGAGTATTTCTTCATTTGAACTCTGACAGGGCGCAACTCTAAAAGCGCTTGGCGCTGACACTGTCTATGAACGAAATGTCATGTTGCTCTGAATGTTGACTTATCTCTGATCGTTATTGCAATAAATAGTAATAAAAATTTAATATAAATGGAGTAGAAACACCTAGAAGCCACATAATGTAGGAATTATATAGACCGAATAAATTATAATTTCATTTATAATTTATTGAACGTTAAATGGTAGTTGTTCTTAAAACGTTGCTTCTAATGTTTCAACTGAGTGAGTGAGGATAACGAAGGTAAAAAGCCGGCAACACAAATAATACGGGATTGGTTATGAGCGGCAGCTTTCTTTTACCACATAGGAGACCCATCTGCACCGTTATCCGCTATACCATAAAAAAGTAGTGAAAAGATGCCGAAGAAGTGTTTTGTCCGGATGTGTCTCAACTTCCCTTAAAAAAAAAACCATCTCGCTCTGCTCAATTAAGGCGCAGTAGGGTTTGCACGCGACGATAAATATTACAGCGAACATATGACAGGTGGGAGAGGCTCGGGAATCGGGCGAGAGGGCAAAATTAATGTAGTTCCAAACAGGCCTGTCTGATGGAATTAATGAGTCCTGACGTCGCGAGTTCGAGGCCTCGCCGTGAGCCGGCTGTTATAGTCGCTTAGAGGCTCGTCATGCATTCGTGCTTCACTGCGCTTCTATTAAGGTAACGGTGTACCCTTCACTAACTAACGCACGTATCATTTCGGTGCCGTTGAGACTTCTTTTAATGAAAATAGAGAGGCCAACGATCAGGCGCCTCATCTAAGATAAGCGGTCTTTCGCCCATGGACACCTCCAAACCCTGCTGGATCGCGCATACGTTTTTGGCCTTGTTCGGAGAGATATAACTTTTAGGTCCCTCTGCAGGCAGCGAATTCACCACTATGCTTGGTGGAGGAGCACGGCACTAAGCACCTTAAAACCGCCCGGCTGCAGAACGATACACAAGTAACGAACAAGTATTCTTAAAATGTAATTTTCTTGCCACGATGCAAAAAACGTTTGTGTTGTTAGTAATCACCATCTCTATATGCTCTTATCTTTTCTATAAATCTTTGGATCAGCATGGGTAAGTGAATGTGCTTATTGGTAAGATGTGCAGCCGACGTAGACCGGCACGGCTGCACGCCGGTTCCCCTCATAAAGATCGTCCCCTTTTTGTGTTTGTGTATATTTGCGTAATAATAACGTATGAATGAAAATAATACTAGATTAAGTCAACGTTAACTCCCAAAAGCCTCGAGCTGAGTTGATTAAAAAATTGATTCCTTTTTGATGAGATATTTATGTATTCTCCATACATCGAAAGACTCACAATTTATTTTGAATTATAAACATATTATTTATTAAAAATATATATTAAATACTTGAAAGTAAGCCAATATACACTAATTAACTGAATTTGCAAGCACCTAACAATCTTAGAGGCCGGAAAATTGGCCAAATTGAAGATGCGTTTCAATGTGAGTCGAGAGCACTCGAACCCATTCAAAGACAGCAGGACCTTCGAAGCGAGCCTTGAACTCAGCTCAGCTCATAGCCAAAATCATAATAAATCCTTATGACTCCCTTTTATACTCGAGTCACGCGCCTGTTTCAAATATACGCCAAAATGACGCGAACTCCAATCTGCTGCGTTTTCTGAACCAACTCTACGTCAGTACTACTCGGAAGTCATACACATTTTGTTTGTTCTCGTAGAAGTTATTCTTAAAATTTTATAAATTTCATCTTTTATATAGATTGTATTACATAATTGATTGTTATTGTTGCATAGTTGAACTAAATTTAAATAATCTCTTATTTCATCTTTAGAATTCACATTAAAAAGTCCGCCACTAACTAAATCTGTCGGTTAAGCGAACACTTGGCACAACGGAGAGCAGCATCTGTTTTCACTTAAGAACATCACTTGTGGAATGAATTTACGAAAGTGAAAATCTATACTGACACAAATCATTATGAAACGCAGCACTCATTAAGATAATAACAGTTCTATAAAATGATTCACTCATTAATTTACTGATATTTTAATAGCCGCGATACAAATATAATTGCATAAATGAAATTTTTCGTCCATCGTTGAAAATAGTGCATTTCACCTGTCGTGGTAAATGGCGCGGCGTGTCAGTCAGCCAGCTTTATCGAAATAATCGCCAACAAATGGATGAAGAGCGCGTGACGGATGCGTCGCGCCCTCGACGCGTCTTCCACTCCCGTCCCGACTGACGGCCCCTTTGGCCTTCCTTTAGTTTGCTTTTGGTTGTTTCTAGTGTTTGCATAGTCGGCACATCATTGGGACACGCAAGGCTTTGATATTGTAGTGCGTGACTTCTGCGCATCGATTTCTAGTATTCATATTATATATGTTGCGGATTTACGTTAAGTAAGTTAGACTGGAATACTTTCATGTAGATTTGAGAACCTCGTAGCCCAATGGTTTTAAAAATGTACCATGAAGCGAGAGATATTGCGATCCTAGTCCAGTCAATTATAGTTTAGTTAACAACAGCCGAGTGTTTTCATAGTGTCGCACCCGTGGGAGTGCCATTCTGAAGCATATGCTGACACACTAATTGGGCCGGCTCGTCCGAAGCGACACCACGGGCTCACAGAATACTCAGCGTGACACGGTACTTGTACTGTGTAACGCAGAGTGAAT
>DWCF01000081.1:0-71674 GCA_018230265.1 Delias oraia | reverse complement strand
CTCACAGAATACTCAGCGTGAAACGGTACTTGTACTGTGTTTCGCAGAGTGAGTGAGGATATCGGAGGCCTTTAAAATTGCCGCTTAAACGGCGCAAAATGGACAGCAACACAACCAATAGTCGGTTTGTGGCGCGGTTGGTGATGGGCGGCGGTGTTCTCATACCATACAGACGACCCACCCAAAACGAGTTTAGTTTTAACTTATAACTCATACTTGGGTTGCGTCAACTTGCGTTACCATTTAAAAGTTCACAGCCCAAAGGGAATGCGTAACACCCGCACGCTCTATTAACCGGACCCAAATTGCAGTATACGATCAGTGTCGTTAATAAGTAAAGTATAAAATTAAAACGGACGTCAGCCCGCCTTTCTATGACCTCTAGCCTTGACTCGCCGCGCCCTGCGGCCGACATTCCGTGGCGAACGTCACTGCTATGTACGAGCCCGTTCAGCCACCGCTGTGTTCATTTTTCTAAAGATCAAATCGATTTTATCTGTATTCATATAAAACATAGAGACTGTATCTCACGTATCTATATCATCATCCTATTAAGTTCACTGCTGGACATAGGCTTATATGATTGTTTTTATAGCATAGCGGACATCGGAGCCGATGGGTCTCCTATATGGTAATAGAACACTGCCGGCCATGGATAACCGCACCAGTTTACACATTCCTTGTGATGCCGGCTTTTACGACACTTAATCAGCATTTTTAAGGGCCTCCGATATCGTCCCATACTCAGCAAAACACAACAAGTTTTCAAAAGAAAACAAAAGAGTGAGGCAACGACTTACTTAGAAAAATCCGCGCTTTCGTTATGTTGCCGGCTTACAAAGCGGAAATGGATCTGGATTGGCACACCAACCGGATAGGTTCCGACCACACTCCATAAAAAGCTCTGAAATTAACGTCAACCGAAATCAGAGATTTAATAAAAACTAGTGGACCCGGTACTCAACCATTGTGTCCATTTATAAATCTTCAGCAATCAATGGGCCCATTAAACCCAAAAAACAGATACACTACAAAATTATCCTCCACATTCGGTAAAAAAACGCCTGTCTCCAGGTTTTAAGCTCTCCAATTATAAGCCAAATCTATTGAGCCGTTAGTTAAAGACAGTGAAACTAACACGACTTCCTTATATATAAATAAGAATAAAATATATCTTATATATATCTTAAATAGATAAAATATTATTATTATAGATTAAATATTATATATTTTAAATAGATAAGAGATTTTAATATAAAAACAATACAATTTACGATTACACAAAGTGATGGCATAAAATGCCAAAAATACGCTCAGCTGTGGAACGATAAACATCTAGGTGATACGGATGAAACTTCAAACTTGTATTCTGCCTATTAGTATGAAGCCATATAATTCTTTGAAATACCCTCAACTCTTGTTTTATTTCGCAGATTTACCAATTCAAAATATCTTATTAATATTTTTTTAATAATAACGGTAGCAAACGAGCAGGAGGCTCATCTATGGCAAGCGATCCTCCGCCCATGGACACCTAGGCCTTGCAGAGCCGCGGGTGCGTTGCCGGCCTTTAAGGAATATGCACGCTTTTTTTCTTGAAGCTCCCTTTTTTCTTTTCCGGACCGTTTGCCCTAGGTGAGAGGCCTGCACATTTGCCATCGTTTTTATAAAAATCTCCTAATACCTAAAAAAATAAAAGACAAATAAAAGGGAATTTGAAATAAATTAATTCTAAGCCCAATATTGGTTAGTTTAACGACTTTTTGCTTTAATCAAATTTAAAAGTCAACGATTTTCGCTTAATATGACTAGAATCGTCAGACGCTCGTGGCCATGGCATACCATAGATCACAACTTGCTATCAATTGGAGACATTGAGACATATCATACAAAATACATACATTTCACAATTGTGAATTCACAACAATTTATTGCCTACGACAAATATTAAACTTGGCGACTATAATCCATGTCGTAAAACCTCGAAAGGGGCGGGCGCCATAAACAATTAATCATAAATATGGAATTTGATCCAATTATTGATAAACATACGCGGCACAAAATAAATTTATTATCATATCTCTATCACAAATAAATCGGTGACCCAAAAACGGATCGGCGTTAGGCATAGATCTATGACAATCATTTATCGTGACAAAATCGTATGAAATATATTTGGCGAGCGCATTATTCTAAATTGATTGTGGGGTCAATTTTGAAAGCTCAGATCTATTATGTAAGCAATATTGGGCCTAGTCTATAACAGCGCGTACATAAGCCTAATGACCGGTAACACACCCACGACACGGAGAGATTAGTGTTCTCTATGGTGTATTAGAGATACGATATATTTTAAAAAATCCTTATTGGAAGACATCACCATCGCCTGGAAAAACTCGTCGCGCTTTGGTTGTGTAGCCGCCTTTTACGCTACTCAACGGTATATCTTAATCTGATCGTGTTACCTTATTTCTTATTCCGAAACAGAGCATCAATACAAGCTGGTATTCTATATTTTTAAAAATAATATCGAAAAGCAATTGAACACAAGGCACACCTAGGAACACACATGTTTTGTAAAGCACCCAACAAGAATACCATGAAGCCATTTGTACCATGAAGCGAGAGGTGTAGTATTCGAATCCCGGTCCGGACATAGACAATAATTTAATTTATAATTTATTCGGTTTCTGGAAGGGCCGGTGGCGAGTGACAGTGGACGGTGGCCAGGCGAGTGTCTTAATACTGTCACACCCGTGGGAAAGATATGCTGAATCATATGCGGACGCACTAATTGGTCGGCGGATTGTCGGCGCTATCAAATCTATAAGGATGAAAAAACTCGCCAAGTTTTAGGAACACAGTTCTTAATTTTATCGAATTATTAAAGCCACGCGATGGAAAGACGGTCTCATGAAGGTCGCGGGCAACCGCTGGATCCAGATGGCTCAAGATCGTAATAGGTGGGAGTCGTTGGGAAGGCCTATTATGTCCAGCAGTGGACTTGATATGCTGATGATAACGATGATTAAAATATGGTATAGTTTTAATAGAGTCAGAGATTTTATAACAAACAGAAGTCCGTATTATTTACACACTACTGAAAAATAACCGGCCAAGACTTCACCGTTCCGTACGCCGTTCAAATTTACGTGTAAATTATGATAAACATCTATTCAAAACGTAATTGCTTATAATTACTATTATATTATATTATTTCGACGAATAATTTATAACTTACGCGTCCCAGTTTCATACACGATGCTGTGATAACGCCGTAACAAATATATTCAAATAATATTACACGCACTGTATTAATCATTTGACACAATCTAAGCATTTATAAAATATAACTAGTAAAAATCTTTTCCTTTTAACATTAATATATCTTTGGAAGGAATGGACAGTGGCTGCGCGAGTGGCTTTACGTTGCCGCACCCGTGGGCATAACCATTTGCTACAGCAATAATTGGGACAGCACGTCCGAAGTGATACCACGGGCTCACATAAAGCTCAACTTGACCTTACACGATCATATCGAATTTCAAAATATAATTTGCATGTCTGGAACCTAAAGTTTTATATAAAAATCATATCAAAAACTAAAACTAGCAATTTCTAAATGATACCGACAGCAAACGATTATAATCGGACACAAACAGTACCATTCATAAATTAAACAAACGACAAAAACAATTTTGACACTCCGGCTCGAGCAACACAATTTATAATAAATCTATCCTAACATCACTGCTTAGCGTTAAATTAATAGTCGCAGCCCTTAATTAAGCTAAATTGGTTTCCAATTAGTTTGCGCTTAGAATATTTTCAATAAATCCTACAAGCCACTGTGAAATCATTTTCGTGGTTTATTTACAGTTCTAATGTGCAATTTTATCGATGAATTGTCATTTTTATTCGGACTCTCGCTTCGTAGTAGGATTATAAGACCAATTGATTACGAAACTCTTAAAATTCAATTAAAAAAGCACAATCAAAATTAATTCATAGACGACAAGAGGAGACTTTATTATTCACGCAAATATTTATATAATAATTTTTGCACCCGTGGGAGAGCTATGCTGACGCACCAATTGGGCCGGCTCGTCGTAGTAGAAACCACGAGCCCACAAAATACTCAGCGTGATAGGATACTTGTACTGTTTCGCAAAATGAATGAGGATATCGAAGGCGGTTAAGTCTCGCTTACTATTCGTTAGGTACGTATAAATTAGATTTTTTTAATTCTATACTGGACATCGGAGCAGGTGTATCGCCTATATGGTAAGCGAACACCGCCGACCATGCACAACCGCGCCACAGTCCGCGCATTGGTTGTGTTGCCGGATTATTATGCCACTAACATTTTAAGGGCCTGCGATATCCTCACTCACTCAGCGAAGCACAGTTGAACCATTTAGTTTAATAAATAGGATTTTGGTGCTTCTTTTAACTACTGCCCGGGCCATATGATCCCATTCGTCCTTCCTACGTCCGCTGCTAACAAGCAGTGCACACAAGCAATCCCAACCAAGCCCCTGTATTGATAAACGTCATTAATAATCTATGACATATTATATCCAAACGAAATGCTTAGTCATACACAACTGTCTCACTGTCGCTCTGAGCTTTATCTTAATTGACTATTATTTGATTTAGTGCGTGCATACAAAGCCCTTGTAATCCAGAATAACATCAGTTATCGTATTTTGTAAAGAATAAGATTCACTTTCGCTTGATATCTCACTATTGAGCCATAATAAAGGTAGGAATAATTAATTTCGTTAATATTATTAAGATGTACTAGCGGCAAAACGGGTGTAGGATTTTGTATATAAGTCGGATAGTATTATATCTTGTCATTTTGGAAATTTCTATTAGAACAAGAATCTAGTACAACGCGGACGGCAATGCTAGTGATTTAAAAACAGTTTTAATCCAATTGAAGTAACATTGGAAGGTGATAAAGCTCAATAGATACACACAGCGACACATCGCCATGCATGATTATTTCGCTCAGCCAAACGATTTTTTTGTTTTTACTATATAGCGTACAACTGAGCAGGTGGGTCTCCTATATGGTAAGAGAACACCGCCACACATGGACAACCGCTCCACAGTCCGCGCATTGATTGTGTTGCCGGTTTATTACGCCGCTTAAGCAGCATTTTAACCTACGATATAATCACTCATTCGGCGAAACATAGTAGACGTACAGTTTCAAATAAAACTATTTAACGCTGATTATTCTGTGAGCCCGTGGCTTCGGACGAGCCGGCCCAATTTATGCATCGGCATATGCTCTCTAGGCTCTCTCACGTGTAAGGAATTGAATAAAAGACTCAAAACGCCAATTTCATATGTAAAGACCTAACAATTGGACAATAACCGGTAGTAGTTTGGCGTTTTGGCTGACGGTACACGAGAAAAGAATTCTCTAATAGGTATGGCGCCTACGGGGACAGCGCCTGTCATGTAGCCAATATTAGTGACACGCATTTGGTGAAACAAGGATATTGATTGTATCAGATTGCTATCGCGGGAATGCTAGGGAGTGAAAGAACTATATTTAAAATATTTCCTTGATATTATCGCTGCCGGATTTCGATAATTAAATGTTAATTTGTTAATAGAACAATTATGTCAGGTATAAAAAATATGTACAATGTTTTAAACGTTTTTTATTAATTATTAATTTAAATAAACGCCAAGGCTAAAAATATGAGTAATACATACTAATGCGCATAACAAGAAAATGTATTTTTGTTTTATAAACATCCAAGGGTAAACGAGCAGAAGGCTCACCCGGTATAAGCGAACCTCCACCCATGGACACCGCATGCCCTTGCCGAGTCACGGGTGCGTTGCCGGCCTTTTAGGGATAGGTACGCTCTTTAGGTTTAATTCGTTACTTTTGTATTCATCCCATTGATATGAAACGTATGTATATTATTCTTAATCTGTATAATATGCTTAACTGCACTTCAGCGTATGGATAAAAAAACGCGCCTTCAATGGCACACATTTTTGAGGTAAGTGCGTGACGGTGGGCGAGCGAATGTCTTAACACTGTCTTAAATATGGAAAGACATGCTTATTTTGCCAGCTCGTCAAATGATACCACGAGCTCACAGAATACCAGCAGGAAACACTACTTGTACTATAATTCGCTGAGTGAGTGACGATATCGGCTGCCCTTGAAATTATACCGCTCAAGAGGCGTTTTTACGCCTCTTGAGCCAGCGACACAGCTCTTGGCCAGCGACACAGCTTAAGCGCAGATAGTGCGCGTCTGTTCATGAGCGGCGATAATAACATACTATAAAAATATGTGATTATCTTCTTTGTGATCGCTTCTTTTCCGACTTTAATATAAAAATATAGATGTCTGACTAAAATCACTAGACTTATTATAATAATTATTTAGTAACATAAGCATAGCATTAATAACTTATCTCAAGAATCCTAGCATCGCTATTGAAAATCAATGTTGTAATATGTCAGTAATAATTCAATACCCTTAGAAGGCCGTGGCGTGTGAGGCTTCGATATGGATTTATACATTTTAATCATTGTTATGTTACAACCGTTCCACCACTAAACCTTTTTTGCAGTACTTAGTGCCTCGTACCACTATTCTATTCATTGACTTGCCCTTACAAATATTTCACAACTAATTCGCGATTTGGGAACCTTCAAATAGAACCGGAAATGCAGCCGCAGCCCAGCTGAGACTAGGGACCGCTTTTCCTAGGTGACCCTCCTGCTCGTTTGCTTTCAGATTTATAAAAAAGAGACCTCATTATCTATTAATTTAGGTGGATTTTTCATGTGATTATATAAATATTTTCTACATCTATCTATATACCCGCTTCCCTACGTATTTTTTATAGAAACGGTGACAAACAAGTAGGAGGCTCACCTAGGATAAGCAATCCTCCGCCCATGGACACCCCTAGTCCTTGCAAGACCGCGGGTGCGTTGCCTTAAAGATACCTACATAAGTTCCTACCAATGTCACACCAAGTAGTTTATGGAACTCAGCACTCGTGTATCGTAAATAACGATTACGAAACAACACGTGCGCGGGCGCATTCTTTTGTAATATAATTGTAAAAGATTAAATGTCAAACCGTTGAACGGTTTGACGTGGAGTGGATTCGCGATAATGTTGTCAGCTGACGAAATTGCTACGTCGTCTACTGTCAGTGGAGATGTTACACATCACAACCATGACCGCGTTCCATTGAGAGCTCAAAACGCTGAAATTAGGACTACAAGGTCTAGGAGTGTCCATGGAGGGAGAAAAGCTTTACCTAGGTGAGCCTCATGCTCATTTTCCATCGTTTCGATAAAAAAATAAGAAATATAAATAGAAATAGTCCATAAGCCGTTCGACACGTATCGCGGCGAAAACGTCACACATCATTACTTTGAAGTCATTACTTTCGCAAACGACACATCTAAAAATCTGGGTCAAAGTGGACGTTTAAACCGTACCACTTTTTTATGGAAACAGGAGACCAAATAGCATCTGGCTCACCTAGGATTAACGGTTCTCCGTCCATGGACACCCGTAGAGCTTACGGGTACGGTGCCGTCCTTTTAGGGATAGCTAAGCTCTTTTTGAAGGTCCCCGTATTATTGAGTTCTGTTACTGACGTTTTAAATAAAGTGGAACGGAAATAATCGCTGTCTTTGAGCGCTTACTGGAACACACTGTATGAGAATGAATTGAATTAATATCTTAATAGTAATTAAACCACAAAATTATATTTGAAACTTGTCAGTAATAGAAACCATTTCAATTTTCCGTGACACAAAATTTTCAATCTATCATAGGAGTAAATATCTATTATCTTTAGATGGTTTAAATTTTTGTTTCCACATCTAGACTCTTGTAAAGTACTTATTATGTAACAACAACTTATTTACCTATAATTTTTAGTTTTACGTAAAAATATTTTAAGCTACTAATCATCCCTATTATATTAGTATCAGAAATGAATGTGTCATTTAGAAAACTATTAACTACATTTGGGTGCGGTCCAAAATTGATGGTATTTTGAAGATTTTGCGATACTGAAACACCACCCTTCGACGTATATAAATAAGGATATATGGCATTAGTAAATTACGAAAATAGAGCAAAAATAGGCAGCGAGGCGCAACAAAAGCCTGCAATTTCTCACCAAAAGATAACGTCCCAAATGCGACGGCTGAGCTAAAGCGCTGTCTTATTAGAGATTCGTCCGCTCCCCAAGACCACCATGGTAGAGGGCTCGGTTACATTGATATGTCAGTGGGGAACACCACTTGGACATTTGTAAGTGTTCTAAATGGTGCGATTACTTGGACAAGCATTTCCCAAACTGGTCTTGTAACTAGTCTCTTGACTAGCGTACTTGGCTACAAGACGGCACTGCATTGTTCTAAGTCGGTTGTTTGTGGATCAAATTTGTTTTTATTAATTTATGTATACCGGACAACGGAGCAGGTGGGTCTCGAATATGGTAAGAGAACACCGCGGCCCATGAACAAACACGCCACAGTCCGCGCATTGGTTGTGTTGCTGACTTTTTTACGCCGCTTAGCGGCACTTTTAAGGGCCTCCGATATCCTCACTAACTTTGCAAAACACGGTACAAGTACCATTTCACGCTGAGTATTCTGTGAGCCCGTGGTATCAATTCGGACAAGCCGGCCCAATTTGTGCGTCAGCATATGCTTCAGCATGGTCACAGGTGATTTTTTTTATTTAAAGCATACAGGACTGAAACGAATTTAGCTAATCTTTGTTGACTTTCAGGTGTCCATGGGCGGAAGACCGCGTATCCTAGATGAGCCTTCTGCTCGTATGTGGTTTCCATTTAAATAAAACTTGAAGCTTATGAGGTACTCATACGACTCGAAATCGTCTAAAGAACGTATTATATTGTAAATTCGTTGGGTTCAATTGACTTTGAGAACCGCTTTAAGACTCCGAGTGCAATTGGAACCGTTTTATTTTACATTGTTGCTCACAATTTATTTTAATTACTAATTTCTACTCGGTTCTGCGTTGACGTTGGCAAAGATAAAACTTAAGTACCATCATGCATTTCAGCTAGGTTTCATAAAGCGAGAACTGATATATTACTGTATATATTCGCTAGCAATTGTGATTTACGAATGGCATTTTACTTCGTCAGGGGATTCATCACGATTTCTATAAACACTAAACTACACTAAACATTAACTTTTTATATAAAAACCACTGACATTCTATCAGTTAGATAATAACGAATTCAATTGGGTATAATAAATTTAAAACAAAACACATATATTGCGCAAGAAGATTACATTAAAGAAGTTTATATATAAAGACTTTTCAGGCATGAACATTCTATTTTCAAAGAGCATACTGGCACACAGATAATATATATACCGTTCAATGTATCCGATTAACAAAGAGAAAAGTCCATACATTTGTTAGCCATTGTTGCCTTGGGCACAGCGTCTGACCATTTATAAATAGGACATATTTGGACAACGTGCGACGGCCGATAAATAACGCCATAGAAAAGAAAAGGCCGAATGTACGCCTCGATACGCTGATTGTAGATACTTAAAGACCATTGTGTTCACTTTTATTACGCTTCAACGATATATTGCCTCGGTGATGGGATTGCAAAAAGTTTTACAACAAATTCATTAAGTGGAGATTGCAAATTTTCCGGCTGCCCCGATTTATCGTCCACGTTCGGGAAATAGTTTATCGTAAATAGCACTTTATTTGTGATTTATGAAAGTCGAAGTATAACTTCAAATTTAGCACGATAATTTTACATGTTGTACCTTTTTTAATATTTAGAATAACCATGCACCAACCCTCTTCAACGGCCGGTTAATATAAATCAAAGGTTTTGAGAGCCTCGTAGCTTTATGGTTTTAGTGTAGCATGAAGCGAGAGGTATCGAGTTCGAAACCCAGTCCGGACAATTATAATTTAATTTTTAATTTATTCGATCTCTGGAAGGGCTTCACGGCATTATATTTAGTATTTCATTTAGCTTCACATTAATTTATTTTCATATTTTTCACAATAAATAGATAAAAAAATTTAAAATTCTCAAAGTTTTCACCCGTGGGAGATCCATGTTAAATCATATGCTGACAGACAAATTGGGCCGGCTCGTCCGAAGTGATACGCGTTTACAGAATACTCAGCGTGAAACGGTGCTTGTACCTACTGTGTTTCGCAGAGTGAGGATATCGGACGCTCTTTAAAGTACCGCTTAAGCGGCGTAAAAAGGCGGCAACACATTCAATGCGCGGACTGTTGCTCGGTTGTTCATGGGCGGCGGTGTTCTCTTACCATATAGGAGACCCACCTGATCCATTGTCCGCTTTACTATAAAAAAAATTGACATTTTATCTTTAGACACGCCGAAAGAAACTATACAGCAAGCCCTTTTTTTAAATTAAAATTTTACTAAAAATAAGCTTACATATTATGTTATGACATATATGTATTCCCTATCACAATTTTTACAATCTCCTTTCACTACAGACTACCATACCATAATATAAGAACATATAAATACATAATATAAGTTAATTACATTTTTCTTTACATGTATTTTAAATTTATACCTTCTGTATATGTATTCAACTCAATAATATTGCGAAACAGTGACTTTCGACCCTGAATTGGAATAGGCATGTTGTTAATGTGTAACTTATAGGTACGCACTGTAACTTGAAACGCTACCATAAAGTACAGAATTATTTATTGCAAAATTGCTATCGGTTGTACCTAACACAGTCAAAATGTTAGGTGCTAGTTTATTATATGAGATTTTATGTTTTTATACAAAATAGCGGACAAGCAAGTCTTCTAGATAAAATGACAATTAGTAAGACATTGTATGTATTATGCTGACACATTGCGCCGGCTCAAAGAATATCAATGTGAAATAGTGCTTGGGCTGTGTTTCTTTTGTTTGTATGTTATGTTTGTTTTTGAGTGAGGATACCGAAGGCGCACCAAGTTGGTATAACTTGGTGGCCCTTCGCCTTATGCGGCGTAAAAGCGAGAAATACAACCAAAGTACCGATTGCAACGCAATTGCACATTGGCAGCGGTCTCACTAGACGACTTATTGATTTTATATTAATTACATAGAGTGTAGTCAAAGTCAAGGATTTTTTAAATAAATCAGGTGGCAAACTCAACTAGGACAAGCATTTCTCTGCCCATGGACACCCTCCAGCCACTGCTTTAAGATAATTATCCTCTTATGCTTTACGTATCTTCATATAGGCCCACGTAGAAATGAACCTTAAAACTAGTTTGAGGCTTCACTAAGGCTTTCAAAAACCCAAAATATTTTACTCAACATGAACTTAAATTCCATACTAGGTAGTGTTCCAATCGCGTTGCTTTCGAGTAGATAAAATAACTGGTAGTCGCAGCATGAGTCGATATGCCGATATTTAAGGTACCATATTGGATGCAATCTAATGACTCTACTGAATTATCGTACACCTAACTAATGGGGCATTGATAATTGACATTTTTATTGTGATAAGGGAGTTTCAGCGGTTCATACATTCAAATAGAATGAGATGTTTCGCTGGAATCACGCGCTTCAATAAGCGTGGGAGTGGAAAGAGTTAGATTGTTTCATTATAATGATCTTTGGCAATTATTACTTGGTTCTATAATCTATTTTGTTTTCACTTTTGTACAGTCTTTTCATAGGCCTATGTTCAGTAGTGGACGTCTTACGGCTGAAATGATGATGATGATGATGATGACAGTCTGTTCAGTTGCTCAGTACTGTTCTGTATCGACACTAGTTCAGACTCCAGCTCTCTTAAATATTTTGGCATATTTGAGAATTTTTTTTTGTGTTTTAAGGGAGAATTGTATCTTTGTGAGAGAAAATAAATATATAATTATTATTTTGTTTGTATTTTAATTTAAGGAAGATTTGTACCTTTGTGAGAGAAAAAAAATAATTATAATAATTATTAAAGGATTTTTATGAGATGAATTATGTTATCACCATTTTATTTCTCTGAATGTTGGGTATGGGTGGCGCTTAAAAAACTGACGCTACAAGTAATGAGAGATGTTACCTCTGTCCACTAAGTTAGACCGCTTAAGCGGCGTAAAAAGACGGCAACACAATCGAAGCGATTACAGCACGATTGTACTTGAGCGACAACGACCATCAGGGAACCCGCTTGAATCATTGTCCAATATATAAAAATTACGCACAACATAACATTTCATGTTCTTACTTACAAAACAATTGACTAAAGCCGCTGTATCTACAAATCTAAACGCTAAATTACCAACCGGCTGTTTAAGTTCAATGTCGTCCTGACAATGAGCAGGACTTAAGAGCCTTCAAGGATAAATGTGTCATTCGGTAAGTGGCCGAGATGTATATCTTAGTTATGGACCTCTAATTAGATTAAACGGCACTGATTTATAAGGGCTGCCCGGGCTCTAGTCCTAAATTCTAATTATTTCAACGAATCTCAATGAAAACGATAGTTATGTAATAACAATAATTTTCTTAAGGTTTTGCGAACATAGATCCTTATTATGTCACTCTGAAATTTATAAATAATCATAACATACTTTCTAACCAGTTATTTTAAATGCCGGTAATGAACCAGTGGCCAAAATGGAGCTAAATGATTTTTTCACATAAACTTTAGATTCAAGATTATCCCGTAGGAAAACGTCATAGAGGTTAAATCAGGACTGCGTGGAGGTCAATCTAAGTCACCTATCCTGGAGATCTCCAAGGAGTTTGCCCAGGATTTGTGAATGGTTTCTTACACCAGAGGGATGAGGTGGTTAAAAAAGCTAAATAAAACATCACGCGATGAACGTACGGCCCGTACGTTCATAACCTAAACGCGACAATCAATTAACGATAATTAAACTTGAAGTCCAAACGAAACGAACACCCACCACAATGTTTCGACAACCCTCGCGTGACAAACGAATCGATTAATCGCAACAAAATTCGCTATCTGGTTCAACAGCGTGTCCGATGAATGGGAGCGCATAACTCAGAGATCGAATAATCGACACCGAGTGATCAGATCGCAATCGATACAGTCGATTTATAACGATCTGCAGTTTCCTGCTGATAGCTTATCTACGCCTGGCCATGTTGCAATTTGTATTGACGCGTCATGTGTATTAAATTAATTTAAACAAAAAACATGAGTCGTGTCGGAGGAGTTAAGCAACAAATACCTCATCAGAATTTTATATTCAAATTTATTTATTCAAACAGGCCACATAAGAGGCAATTTCGCAAGTCGATTTACATGAGTAAAGCTACCCTTGGTCCGGAAGATATACCTGTACGAGATGAACCAACAAGAAACTCATAGGATTAAGTTTTTTTACATCCAAATTTACAATAGTTTGTTTATTTATAAGCATTTATTGCTTACGATTGTATAAATATATATAACGTATTTATTTGGTGTATTTCTTAATGTTAATAATGGAACATCGAAGTATATGCTAAAACGTTTAATATGAAATTCACGTAAATAAATAATGAGAGATTTTTTAACGATACCAAGTAATATTTCCACTTACCTTGGCTTTTCATAGCGTTAACAGCGTGCGAAACACCATCCCATGGTTTCGGTAGATCCAAGAAGATGGCATCAGCACGCCCATTTAATTCTTCACCGAAGCCATTCCCTAACACATCCCTGTGTCGAGCCTGAAATATTAAAGTCGAGCCTTTTAAACGCATAAATATTTAAAATTAAATATACGAATTTCTATGATCTTTTCGATCTAGTCGTTCGCAATAGCTTTCATATGCTAATAAATAAAAATATTTTTTCTGCTATCTGTTTCAATAAATAATATATATTTTAAATAATACAAACAAGGACATTTTTTCCTCTATTAATTCTGGTTCCACAAATATATTAAATTGCAAAAAACATGAATAAATAATCATCCTTCTATATCTATGCAGCCTTGGACTTGGCCCCTTAGAAAAGGGCTTCACCCAAAAAGTGGTTCTTACAGATAAAAAAATCTAAGCATGATACTAAAATTGTTAATAAAATATTTACATAATTATACATAGTAAAATATTGCTAACTTACTTTAAAAAAAATGGTGAGATAAAAAGTAATAATTGTTTTTTTTATTTTATTATAATGAAGTTATTATTGTTCTGTAATCCCTACAAAATACTTCATCCTTTTTCTATCTCAAGTGAATAATAAATTGTATAGTATAAAAACAGGATAAAAATAGATCATTTGTGACTGAAACTTCTAAAACTTGAATCTGAAAAATATCTTTTCAGCATACAAAAGAATGAAAATTAATATTGATACTCACAGTAACAAAGTCTGCTATGCCGTGTGATGCGAACTCATCTTGGGCCAGTTTAGTGCGGTGGTCGTGAAAGTCAAAAGTATAAACATGACCATTTGGTTTCACACGTCTTATTAATGCATGGGTTAAAGATCCACTGCCAGTACCTAGTAAAATGAATCAATATAGAGATTTACATAATAGGTTAACATATTATAATATTGCAAAATATTCAAATAGTTTTATACAGTCTTTATAATCGTATAACTGTATTATTAGCCATTTTATCAAATTTTATAACATTTAAAAGACATTTATTTAAACATTAAGGATTATTGTACTATGTATTAGATTGCATGTAAATAAGGGAAAGCTGTACACTAAACAACTTTAATTTAAGGCTAATAGGAACCAAGCATTAATGAACAATAATGCAAATAAGGGAAACCAATGGATCAATTAATTTATTCATAACATATAAAAAAAAGTTGCATAATACTAACCTGCTTCAATAACAATTGATCCAGGAATTAAGTCTAATTGCAGTAAGATCATACTTATATCCGGAGTGTATATTATTTGTGTTCTGTGTGGTAGAGTTAGGGACCATAATTCAGGTGTTGGTTGTATGACATGGCCCCAGCCTTTTGATAGTTCTACCTACATAACAAGTTTAGTTATAAGTTGGAATGATATTAAATTCTATAAAAATGTATACCTTGTCACCTAAAAGATCTTATACTATGATAAAATTACCTTACAGTTACAACCTACCTATTCTATAACTAAAACTAAATGTAGGGAAAAGAAAATAAAAATATACCAAAACTTTGTCAGTTTCAGAATTTTTTTTTATTCAAACCAAGAAGTTAAATACAGGTGTTTAATATAACAAATGATTAATCAGTTTAAATTGTTTATATTGCTAAAAACAGATATAAAAATCAGTGAATATTTTTTGTAGAAATATACTAAGGTTATGTTTTGGTTAAATACGTCAAATAAAATATATACGGTAAATTGAGTCTGTTACAATTATTAGAACACTTACTCTACTACCATAATCCAAGCCTATTAAATTTTTAACTTTAAGAGCACCAAACGTTGTTTGATAAACATTTTCTATCATTTCGCCTTTTTTATTTTTTATTTCCGTTTGTACTTCTATAGCATGAATATTATTACTTAAATATAATATTACGATATCTCCTTCTTCTATTTTCTCTTTATATCCCCTAAAACTCATTTTGTATTTGTTTTATTTTTGTTTTTTTACTTTTGTAAACAAAACGTTTAAATGAAAACGTGAGTTTGACAAATAACACTATATACTATCTTCTGTAGCTATTAATCGAAAAATCAAATGGAAACCTTGCGCATGAAGAAGTCTCTGTCGCTGTAAATGAATTAATGTAAATACATTCTCTTTCCATTTTTTAAAAAATATTTCCTATTTATAATTCATAATCTTTCTTATTTGTTGTGTTCGTCTTTGGTTAAAATATTGGTTCAAAGGTATACCTAACTTGTATCTCTTTTAGAATTTTGTTTTATATTGGTCACAGGGACCACAAAATAAGAAGAAGATGTCTCTCTAGACATACGTGCGCCCTCACCTCATCTACGCAGTACCAGTTTGGTTTGCTCTATACAGAGACCCATCGCCGTAAGCCACGCGTCGTCGAGTGCTAGACAGAGTGACCTGCGGATGGAGAGCATTGATGAGTTTATCTCCCGACGAACAACGACAATGTTCAAGATGTCGAATAACTCTTAATACCCGCATCTTTACTGAATCGCGCCGTGCCACTCTAACCCACCAGAATTGCGGCCGTTTGCCAAATGACGTCGCAGCGGTGCCATCGCCGTCCCGTTCCCGAACTTGAAAATCCTACAACTTTGATACTACCGCCATCATCGGAAGCAACATATGACAATGCTGAGGGCAGGAGCTGGAGCTTTCTCTGCTGGGCTTCTCCCGAATTATCTGGGAGTCTCACCCGGTGGGCCATAACCACGTGTGGCAACAAGCCCCACTATTACAAAATCACAGGCCCAGTTCTATTACCGGTGTCCTCCGTATCCGGCAGAGGCGGTTGTTGTCGCGGTCCGTACACAGAACCCTATCATCTGAGTTTCCAACCTAAGCACTGCTCTGATTTCACAGCACATGCATTTTCCGTGTCGCTTGAACGGCCTTCAAGGCTGAGAATCTAACGGCACGAGCACTCATCAAATAAAAAGGCTTTTTCAGATATATAAAATAAAAATACAATTTTGTTTACGCTGTTTATTATTAAAGTATGATAAATCTACACCAAAAAAAAAAACAAAATTTCTATATAAATATAATAGAGCACCATTCAATGTTTATCTATGCTTTATGTCACCAAGACTAATTTAACTGACAGCTTAATTTAAAAAAATAGATTCTTCTGATTTTACAATTTGCTTTATGGTTATTTTATTGTTATTGTAAAAATTGAAACACAAGTCAAAGTTTTGTGTTTATTTGATAAGACAGAATATTATATTCTTTAATAGTTATTTCAAGTAAATTATCAGTTTGTTGCATATACGTTAATGCATTCTTTCGATAGAACATATAGAAAATGGTGACAATGGATGCAACTAAAATGACTAGTAAAACGAGTTCATTAAAAGCGTTAATACTGAAGGCCTGGAGAGAGAGGTGGACTGATATACAATGGGGTATTAATATTAAGACCATATTACCTAGAGGGGTGAGTGGAGATTTATACAATCTTGCTGATTGTATTCTACAACAAGCTATGGTAGGTTGTGGTGCTAATCAGCTAGTAATATCATATTTGAAGCATTCTCTGGCATCTCATATTGTCTCTTATGCTGCAGTGCTTCAAAGAATTGCAAAGTTTGATTCTTTTCACAAACCTCATTGTATACTGAGTCTTCTTGAGTTTTTAGAAAGTTTTATTGATAATGTGACTTGTCGAAGCAAAATGGAGGAAGAAATCTTAGCTAATGCAGTCTCATCTATAATTTTGTGGCTATTACAAGTTTACCATTATTCACTGAGTAAATACCCTTCATCTAATCCTATTCAAAGCCAGGAACTTTTGGAGAAGTCTACTACACTGCTTAATTCTATTATGAGTTCAGATTTTTTAATTGCTATGTTTTACTTAGCCAAACAAAATGATCCTGATGAGTATACAGAAGTTACTAAGAAATGTCAAGAAATTACATCTTTTATGATGATGAATACGCAGTTCAAAGCACCATTAACTATACATGACACTATTCAAAGGATTTGTAACATGGTTCTGGATAAAATAGCACCTCTAAATAATAAACCTGACACAGTTGTGTACTGTATACAAGCCATAGTTGCTGTAAATGTTGTGGCCAACCCAAGTGCTGAGGTACAGTATCTATCAAATCAGCTATTGATAATTCAAAGAATAAAAGGTTTCTCTTTATCTAGAGTGTACTGTGAACTTATTAGAGCTTGTTTCATATCCTTGAATGATGCCAGCAAAGATGCAATGAAACAGGCCTTATGGGCTGCATTTACTTTTTTAAAAGTACCTCAAATTATACAATGTATGCATAACATATGTGGAACACAAAGCAAAGAGGGAGATTATTCAATAGAAGTTGTTGAAGCATTTGAAAAATTATTACAAAACACTCCATTGCTTGATATTGTTGACGCTAAAAATAGCTGCAACTGTGTAATATCCCTATTAGAACCATTAATAAAGTTGAACATTGTTACCGAAAGTCACTTGTCTTATTTTAATCAAAAACGAGAGATTAAAGATCTAAAATTACAAAAATTGGAACCAGTTGGGCTTCAGGGACCTGTGCCTAATTTTATCACAAGAGCAGAACCAACTTTAGCTAGTATCCTAAAGAATATGGCTGGTGATTTCCACAAGATTATAGATTCATTATATTCAATGCTATGCCAGATAGTAGGTGGGACCACTTTAGATACAATATTGGCTGTTGCTACTGTTGAGGGGAAATCAAAGTTATTTGTATCAAGACTTATAAAGTTTAATGAGTTTGCTTTACTTGCTGCAAATGAGAAAGGGGCTCCTCAATCAAGAGTCTATGTGTTTGATATAACATTTTTGATATTATGCTCAATCGTTCAGGAATATGGAGCTGATGCTGTTTTGGATGAAAATGGGGACTCTTTCTTTGAAAAGTGGGTTAAAGAGTTTTTGCCCCAGAAAGGTGCATACAAATGTCCAAATCAAATATTACAGAAATGCGATCAACAACTAGTAGATATCTTTATTCATCATCTGAGTGCTTCTGATTTTGATTTTAAAAATACTAACCTAAAGCCTCATGATCTGTGTATGACCGTTAGTGGAGTAATGAAGGAGTTGTTGTTTGCCTGGGAACAAGGTTCCATTTTAAGTGCTGATGTAAAGAGAATGCTCGACTCAATGAGGCAAAAAATGGCTTCCTTAGCAGTGTGTGGATCAGTTTGGCTCTGCTCCTACATCAATGTCGTTCATGAAGATGCAACCATTAAACCTATGAATATGATTCAGCAGTTATGTAGCCCTCCAAATGAGGTTGAAATGGCACAAAGTGATAATTTTAAGGAACGTGCAGTCTTGATGTGTTCAATTATAAGGAAGTTACAATATGATGTCCACCCTCCAAATGTACCAATCGCAAAGGCTTTAACACTTTCCCACTGCAATGTCTCCTGTCAACCAATACTAGAACAGCTACAAACAGTTTGGGATGATGTTAAACTTAGAGGCTATTTACACATTGATGCAACTAATATTGTTCAAAATCTGTTAAACACTACAGGACCTGTTTGGTTTGTTACAAATCTCATTAAAGAGACTCTTAAGTATCGGTATCAAGAGGAACTTGACAGATCAGTAGACATAGTACTGGCAATGTTTCATTTGGACATAGAGAAGTGTACTGAAGCTTTGTTGCAACACGTCTTGCCGCAATATTTGTACAATGCAAAATTAATTGAAGAATTAATGGAACCTCAATCAACAATTCTCGCAAAGATTTGTGTGTATAGTATATTTGCAGCACTCGATCAAAGTATTACTACAAAATCTCGGAAACGTAGACACGACGATTCTGATGAATTAGAGGGTATATCATCTAGTAAATTAAGACGGCTTAATGACAATTCTTCAGATGGCAGTGTGTACTACCCTAGAGAGCAAAATTCGGGTGTTATTTTAAAGGAACCATTGCAAACATCACTAGATATGTTGTTTAAGATATTCTCACAACTGGCTGGTAAAAATGGTTTTGTGTCGCCGCAAACGCAATTTCTATTTGAATTTCTAGTATTTATTATTCAATGTGGACAGGATAGAGCACAACTTGTTTTACAAAAGATGCCTAGTGAAATAGTACCGATATTGATCAAGGCTCTGCCAGATAA
The DNA here is from genome assembly GCA_018230265.1 of Delias oraia. Taxonomy (NCBI): domain Eukaryota; kingdom Metazoa; phylum Arthropoda; class Insecta; order Lepidoptera; family Pieridae; genus Delias; species Delias oraia. The sequence continues at coordinate 51,881 of DWCF01000081.1, read as the reverse complement.
CTTTAGTGTAGGCATAATTTTAAGATTGTATGACTTAACTACACCTTACGGTAGAAAAGACGCAGCGAGAGATTTATGTTTATTAAGAAATATGTGGTTACGACCTGAATGAATGTAATTGTAGTTTTTAGAAATATAATTTAATACTTAAACATGGGTTTCATTTGGAATATTTATGAAATACTAGCTGACCCCGGCAAATATCTTGCCATAAATTAACAAAATACTACTATTGCTATAAAAAAGAAAGTAGAAAGGTTTGGTTTATATGTATTTTTATTGCCACATCGTAAAAAAATATTTTTGTTTTAGGTGTATGAAAAATAAATTTTGTTGTGTAAAACATCACAAAATTTCATTAAATTTGTATTGAGTCGATTCGGAGGAGTTTGGCAATCAATATATTTTTTTATGGAAACGGCAAACGAGCAAGAGGTTTACGTAGGATTAGCGGTTATCCGCCCATGGACACCCCTAGCCCTTGCAAGGCCGCGGTTGCGTTGCTGGCTTTTAAGGGAATAGGTAGGGTACGCTATTGTTTTTGCAAACAAGATAATTTTATATATAGGATTGGTGAAATAAAAGCATGTCATAAGATTTAATATTTATTTTTAAACTGCTATTCAGATTAAAATCGACTAAAACATCTGATACATCCTTTGTTTCAAATTTTATAAACAATTTTAGTTCAAAAATATATAATATTTTATAACGCAACTGCAAAACGTTTTAAGAACAATATTTTTTCCATATCTGCGACAAAGGGTGAAGATTTGTACGTATATATATATCTATTCATATATTTAATTCTTGGACGGACTAATAAATCTAATAATACTAATTTATTATACATTTAAAGAAAACACGTAGGAAGAATCAAGAATTGCACAAAAATTGCATCACCTAAAGTATATAATTTCTATTAAATTAAAATCTATTTACACAGATAAAGATAAAGTTTACAAATTTCACATCATTCACATTTAATGCGTTCTGACTTGTAAAGTACGCTGATATTTTATACGTGTTCAGTGAAAATAATTTACAATGTCTATTATTTGCAATTATAATTATAATTTTCTATCTACCTACATTTTTACACCTTAATAACGCGAAGATCACAGGAGAGTTCCAGAGATTACTTAGTAATATTTTTTATATAATACGACAATATAGTAAGGTAACAATATATGTGTATAAAAATTAAGTATTATTAGCCACAGTTATAACGCCGGCTTTTTGGCATCTGGAGAATCAGCGTGTGGTCCATCTGCAAGTAAAAACATTTTCAATGATGCAGGACCTAAAGAATATATACTTTTTATAGTATAGCGGGCAACAGAGTAGGCGGGTCTCCTCTATGGTAAGAGATCACGGCCAATCATGGACCCCCGCGCCACAATGCGAACTTCGATTGTGTTGCCGGCTTTTTACGTTGCTTTAATGGTATACATGATTTCAAGAGCCTTCGATATCCCTCAGCGAAACAATAAAAGTAGGTACTGTTTCACGCAGGTATTCTGTGAGCCGCGGTATCATTTTAGATGAGCCAGTCCAATTAGTGTGTTAGCATAGCACTCCCACGGGTGTACTAAATGAATTACCACTAGACTTAAAATATATATTTTTGTGAAACAAATCCTGTAAGAGATCCAGCCTATGAATCATTAATTGCTTGCATCCAACAATTGTTTTAAGGTCGTTGTATATCATATTTTTTATATAATCGGTGGCAAACGAGCAGGAGGCTCACCAAGGGCAAGTGGTCCCCCACCAATGGACACCTGACCTCCCCATGGACCCTGGCAGAGCCGCGGGTGCGTTGGAACGTACGTTTAAGGAATGCGTACGCTCTTTTCTTGAAGGTCCCCAAGTCGTATTGAATACTTACCAATTTGCCGTCTCAATATCTCCCCCTCCGTGGGTAATTCAGGAGTCCTACTAACTCTCATTGTCAAGCTTAATCTATTAGGAGTACAATCATCAGAGGCTCCCGTGTTTGCAAATGATTCATTTCTCCAATTTTGCTGATAGGAACTTTCAGAGGTTACTGTGCTACATCTATTTGTGTGAGGAACGTATTGTTCTGGCGACCAGTCGAAGACAAAGGTATGACTATAATGGGTATATGCTGACGGTGTCCCGGAAGGCGTTGGTGGTGTCGTAGTAGCATAAGGACCTAGGTCCAGATGGCAAACATCAGGGACTTTTTGTACTGCTGATTCCGACCACGTGGGACTAGGATTCCATTGGTCAACCTCTGTTTCAGTGCCAAAGTTCTTTGAACCCGGCCGACGATTAGCCACCGCCCCAGCGACTGCCACTAACGTATCCCCAGGGGTATTTACAAAATGAGGGGACATTATAGGAACAGGAGTGTTGGGCTTTTCGTCCGTTTTATTTTTCTTCTTCACGTTCGGTTGAAGCCGTGTATCTTCAATTCGTATATTTGGAAACCTAAAACCGAAATCTATAGTTAAATTGTTGTGGGTATTAATTACGGATGGGTTAGCTTCAAAATATATATATAATATATTATAAACTTTATAGTATAGACTTATAAATCTATACTATAAAGAGAATGTTGTTAGTTACGTAATTCTGGATTTACTGAACCGATTCTGAAAATTATTTTACCTATAGAATGCTACTTATTAACTCAAAAAATTTAAAAGATTTTTTCATAGTAGTCGGAATTGCAAAGGTTTTTTTATGGTATAGAGGACAACGGAGCAGGTGGGTCTTCTATATGGTAAGAGAACACCACCGCCCATGGATAACCACGTCACAGTACGCCACTCAAGCGGCGTTTTGAAGGACCTCCGATATCCTCACTCACTCAGCGAAACACAGTAGAAGCACCGTTCCACACTGAGTATTGTGAGCCCGCGGTATCACTTCGGACTAACCGGCCCAATTAGTGCATCCGCATATGTTTCAGCATGGTTTTCCCATTATATATTATAAATTGTATTATATTTTTAATCATCCGGCCGGGATTCGAACCCGATACTTCTCGTCTCATTATTGACTCTCAAACGGTTTCTTACGAAAGCTGACTTAGCAATGATAAATATATGATTGAGTCGCAGAGCTTGATAAAGCCTATCAAAAGTTGCGACAGCACCTTTCATATTTATATGGCAGAACAACATCTTCCGGGTCAACGAGTAAAATATATTTAAAGAAATATTATCTCTTGGTACCTGTTATCCTGGAGTGAGACTGAATAATCCACCGGTACATTATCGGCTCTTTCATACGCGTAGTGAATCGGTGCAAGATGTGGTGGCACGTGTGTCAAATGTTGGACACTGGAATTGGGCATCATGGCTGGCTGGTTCCCATTGACACAGGGTGTCGAATATTGCATAGCCGGATAGACTTGTATGTCAGGGGGTGGAGGGCCATACATCCGTGTGGCAGCTTCATATGCTAAGCCGTAATGAAGTTTAGATTGCACTGCGTAGTAATGGTATAGCCATGGATTAGCTTTCATCACAGCTGCCTCCTGTTCGCTGTTAACAATATATAAAGATAAATATACTAAAATATTACCTATCTATAAATAGTAATCTGTTAGTCTCAAATTATTACTTAAAAAAATGGAGAGAAACTCGAAAGGCATCCTTAGACCTATGAGAGCCGCGAATAATCGGCCTATAAAAATAAGTAACCAAACAAATATTGTTTTTAATTTTATAAGAATTTTTACATTTATTTCTTGTTAAACTTAATTCTTGCTAATTGTTTCTTTGTTATAAACAAAAAGGATTTTGTAACCCTGTATAAATAAATAAAAATTAAAAATGTATAAATAAAAATTTGAAACTAATATTTTTATTTGTTTGGTATTTGATTATATAATAATAGATAAGTAAAAAGAAATGAGCTTTTTATTGGAACAGGTAGGCTATCAGCATATTTCGAGCAAGTAACAAGTTTTGCCCATTAGTTGGCACCGAGAATGGGTGCCACTAAAGTTTAATGATTATATTAAGTATTGTGAAATCCAAGGAATCGTATAGATGTGTGATTTTGTATTTACTTTGATTAAAATGTATCTATTATTCCACAGTTTTTTATAACGCAGTCCTTATGAAGGGTTTAAGGGTTTAATTAAGATTATAATCCTTATAAGAATTGCTATATTTGTCTATCTGTGGCTTAACTTGTAGATGAATGATGAGGTTTATAAGTGAGAAGCTTACGCGATCGAAGTGATTTAGTGGGCAATGGAAAAGGCGGGTCTCTATGGTAAGAGACATAACCACAACCGCGGCATAATCTGCCTTTTGGTTGTGTTACTGGCTCTTTATGCCGCCGCTTGGGCGGTATTATTATGTAGACCTCATTATCATTCACTCATCGAAAAAAAGTATCGTTCACGCTGTTACTCTGTGAGCAAGGCGTACTAGTTTGAAATATACCTACTTAATTAATAAAGTTTACCTTTGCTTTAATTGACACTAGTTAACTACAGTTAGAAAATGATTTTTTTGAGCTTCTTTTATAAAAAAAAGCCTTGACCTAACTCTATTAAATGGATATTCGTTTCTATTGCTGATATTTTGTTGACTTCAATCGTCAATGACCTTTAAGTTAACTCAACCTTTAAGACAGTGGATACAGAGAAATGTCACATACTTGGTCCTGGGAATACTAGTATAATACTACCTACCACATTGTAGTAAGACTGGGCAAATCACTATAATTAACAATTATTTTATAACTTTTACTTAAATTTAAATAACTTAGTTTTATACAAATATTTATATCGTTACTTTGAAAATAAAAAAAAAACATTTTATATAATTTTAATTTTTGTATAAGTGTAAATATATATCTATGTATATTGGTAATGTAATAAATTTAAAAAAACGATTCATTAATACAGGAAAACATGAAGTCATACAAGAAGTACCTACCTGTATCACTAAAACTAGAACTGCTAAAGAAACTGAGAGTAGATTTGAAATCAGCGTCAGATTAGTATGTAACTGTATAGAAACTTCCTAAAACAAAAATATGTTTTGTTTAATTGTGTTATCTACTAGAGATTAAATTAATTAAATCATTAAAAATGAAAAAACTAAAACTTTTTTTACTTTACTTAAACTTGATTATAAAGTAAAACTTCATCTTCATTATCGATCATCATTAAAAATGATAAATTTTACTACTCTCCTCTTTCAATGTAATTGTTTGATTTATTTCCTAAGACCTCGAGATAAATTATTAGCGTTTTAGTAAGGATCCTTAACTTAAAAACAAACATAATATAGCCTATTTTTACCGGAAGAACATCAAATTTCCGATGAAGAAATAAATTTTCAAATTAAGTAGTTTGGAAGCGTAGCGACACAAACAAAAAAATAATATTAGCATAGATTGTCCATGTAGTACTTTTATGACTGTTTTAAGCGCGTCAATTAGGGAAAGAAATAAAATAATAACAAAATCTTAGTGACTGCCTTTTTAAAAAGTCATTCCTAAATATAAAATATGAGCATTTCAATCACGTTACTATTACCCTTTATAGGTCGGCACGTGATCCAGCAAGAGTTGGGGTGCCCATGAGCGGAGAATGCTTATCGGAGGATAGCCTCTTGTTCGTTAGCCTGCCTATTTTTAAAAAAACTGCCTTATTTGAGAATGCCATAGAACACGGATGGGTCAAACTAATAACACACTCTTTTGCGATAGCAATACACACTAATCGAGTTTAAAGATTATAGCTCAAATTGATTGTATACAAATCGGTTTTGCATTTCAAGATATCAGGAATCAAAGGCTAAACGGAGAGACAGTACGTATGTACGTAGCGCGTAATGATATTGAACTTCGAAAACGTGATTCATTAGACCTGTTGTTTTGATGTGTATCTCAGCACTGATATAGGTCTCTCGAGTTTCTATAAACAGTGATAAAATTAACTTCAATGATGAATTACCATATCTCGTTTAATGTGTATTTTCTTAAAATTCCAAACTCTATTAAAACTAGCAGATTATAAAGTCATTGGATATATTTTTACCTTTAAATTTTTTTTTGTATGATATAGCGGACAACGCAGAAGATGGGTGACACGCAGAGTGACTAAGAATATCGGAGGCCCATAAAAATAACTCTTCAGTGGCGTAACCAGTTGGAACACAAGCAATATGCGGACTGTGAGGCAGTTGTTGTCCATGGGCGGCGGTGTTCTCTTACTATGTTCTCTTACATATATATACCTGTTGCGTTGTCCGCTATACTATATATTTTTTTAAATACTTACTATAAAAACCTTTAATTCAAACAACATCGTTGAAGTGTAACGATTGAATCCAGTATTTATAAAAGTTGTTCTACTTAATACAAGACCAACTAATACTGAGACAATCCATATGAAATTTAGATTAACTACGTCTAAATTAAGGATACTTTTTTAACACGAGGAAAATAATTTACGCATTTCTCTCTGGCGAGAGGTTTATAAAATGGGAGTAGACTTAGCAATACCCGAACTAAAGCTTCACAACACCCGCAGAATTTCCACCAGCTTCAGTGTTTCCTTAGTCGAAAGACTTAAGGGCACAAGACCTCATGTTACGGCCTTCTCTGTATCGAAAAATACACAGTCAATTTAAGAGACTACATAGCATTAGATTGGCTCTCCAAGCACGTACCCAACTTACCCTCTCTCCCCCTCTTAGGGTTCTATGGTAAATTTCGACTCCACAGCAAACATTTTACACACGCCTATAATTGGTTACGCCTAGGAATTCGCAGCTATCAGCTAGCACGCATTAAGACATTTTTGCTTAGCCCCATAATTGAGATAAAGCCATGTGAAGGCAGCATAATATTTCTCGTAAACAGCCGACTAGGTATTATGATTACGGCCCTTACGTTGGCTGGTAATTATGAATTAATGTGTAATTGGTCAATTTTCTGTGGAATTATTTGTTCGATGGATACTGTATGAGAATTGAGATCTTGGGCGTTGCTTAGATTATGTGGTCCAGATCGTATAGGTGATTTACAGGTTTTATTATGTGCGGGTGAAATATGTGCGTAAATTGATGTTCTTGTTTTAGATGCGTGCTTTTAAAGAATAAATATTAAAGATTATTATTAGCGTTCATTTTGGCTAAGTCAATTTTATATCACTATAAGAACCTATTAAAAGTTCTTCGTAATAATAATCTTCTTAATATTATGTGTCACGTGTTTATTTGAATAGAGAACATATGACAATAGAAAGGCTGTCAACATTACCAAAGCGCGGTCTAAGGCATGGCGGTGTTCTCTTACCATATACGAGAATTCTCACAGAATAATCAGCGTAAAACAGTACTTGTACTTTGTTTCGCAGAGTGAGTGAGGAAGATGGCGTAAAAAGTCGGCAACATAACCAATGTGCGGACTGTGGTGTGGTTGTTCATGGGTGGCGATATTCTCTTACAATACAGGAGGGTGGGCCTCCTCCGCTGTCCACTATTGCATATAAAAGGAGACCCACATGCTCCGTTGTGGGCCATACTATTAAAAAGTTGACAAGTTAAATTATAACCTAACTTCAATTAATTAGTGTAATTTTTATTTATTACAAGTGTAATATAGGTGTGATGTCCTTGTTTTCCATTGACCTCCACATATTTCAAACATATAATTAACTGACTTTGATTGATGACGAACAAATTTTATAGAGGTTATAGAATTTATTTTTCAATGCAATATAATACGTTTTTGACACCTTTTCGGCACTCTGTAATAAATATGTTCTTGTTAGGAGTTTTTTAAGCAACAAAGTTATTTTTTATTCAAGACAGTAAGAGAATTTGCGATTATTATAAAATAAAACTGAGTTAGCAATTTTCCATTACTTTGCATGTTTAAATTACATTACTAACATCTGTAAGTTCTAATAAATAAATATATAGTCATAAATTATGATTAAATGCGTCAAAAACTCTTTGGAAACAAATAATCGATTCACCATTAAGGTAACGATAATTTCAAAGTGCATCTTCACTCGACTTTGAAACATTGCTGCCATAATTCAGAGTTTAACTTTTCCATTGAGATATCAGTATAAAGTACCCAACTCCTACTATATATTAGTTCACGTAAACTCCATGGGCAATAAATTGAAGTAGGGATATGTATTTTGCAATATATTGGAAAGATTGTTTATAACACAAAGTTCATCTAAATTGTTATGCTAGTGCGTAGCTGGAAAAATACACATGGTTTAAAGGTACCTAAGTCGTATTAACGTGGAAATTACATCTACAGACATTTAAATCCTCAGATTCCGGAGGTGCGACGAAAATACCTTAGAAAACGCATGTTTAAAGGATTTTTATTAAATTTCTAGTTATTTTTTTAAATTTAAGTAATATTTAAGAAGATAATCTAATCAAATGATATAATTAATTCGTTGTATTACTGTTTGTTTCTTCATTTTAAACCTTTGTTAATGTTACCTAACGCTTAAAGGCTCACAAAGCACCCGTGGTGGGCAAGGGCTAGGAGTGTCCATGTGCGGAGGACCAATTATCTCGTCTTATAGTATATCTGTAGTATCTAAAAGTATATCTGTATGCATGTTAAGTTTCTATAAAAAAAATAACTGCAATTATAAGAAACATAATATATTAGTATTACATAAGAAATCCTTTTTTGATGTAGACTTTTTTGATTTATGGTCTGTTGTTGACATTTTAGTTCATTTGTTTTTCAATATATATTTATATGTCAAAACTACATTAAGATATTATAAACAATATGCATTGTTATTTTTCTGTTTAAATCTGATAAACATAACTGGTTACTATTAAACCTTACATAATTCTGTCAAATGACATTTAAATGACGATTGTATATAAAATATTAAATATTTTAATATCATTTATCTACATTTTTTGTTTCTTCGTTCACCAATTTTTACCACAGACTCTCGTATTTATCGTTTTACAGCACAGAGTTCGTAGTAGGAGTAACAACGAATAAATATTGTAATGGGGGTGATTTATGAAGGCGAGGCGTCTATCGGATCCAACGAAAGATGTTGCAATCCGATTTGAAATATGCTTGCAGTGAGCCATTGTTGTGATGTGAGAAACGCTGTTTAACAAGCACCGCCTCTGATCAGCTAACTTTATTCCCGTAAATATTTTATAGCGAGAAAACATGTGAAAACCAGATAATTTTGTTAAATTACAGCCTTCGTATCTCGTTTGAGGGAATTGAATCAAGTTTGTTTTATGGGCAATATGATAACATTGTTTTATTTAACAGGTATGAAAATGCGTGAATTATCACAATGATTTCAGTAGAAAGTGTAAAATTTGAACTGATTTTTTAACTATTGACTTTCAGTAGACAATTTTGAACTATAACATTCATTATAGATTAAAATTATCTTTTTATTAACATTTATAATTAAAATAAATTATTTATTAAATGCGTAAATAAATAATTATAGATAAAAATCCCATTCACACGTTTAAAAGATTTTTTTTATATAGCGGACATAGGAGTAGGTGTGTCATCTATTTCGTAAGAGAAAACCTCCGCCCATAGACAACCACGCATTCATGCTTTGCTTGTGTTGCCGCTTAAGCATAATTTCAAGGGCTTCCGATGTCCTCAGTCAATCAGCGAAACAGTATAACTACCGTTATATGCTGAGTGTTTTAGAACCCGTGCTATCACTTCGGACGATACCAATTAGTACGCTAGCAAATGCTCCAGCGTGACTCTACGAGTTAAAAAATTACTATTGATATCTTTGAAATGAGGACATATACAGGTTTTGGCTCTACGTACCACCAAAAATAGGCCGGTTTTCAGTTCCCTATATATAAACATAATAGTAATTTTATTCATTGAAATGTTAAATTAATATATAACAGTATTCTATTGCAGCGATCCTCAACCTATTTCAGCCACAGACCCCTAAGAATTCAAGGACAGTTTTAACCGACCCCTTAAGAAAATAAGAAGCAAAAAATCAGATTAATGTTTTTAGTTATTAGTAGCTTGTATGTATAGTCCAGAGACACCGCGGACACCCATACATACACCCGCACACCCACAAGACGTTGTGAAACACTTTTTGCATAATAAGTTTGTTTAAACGCTAATAAATATCAATTAAGTGGATACAACGAGGTCTGAATGAATATCGGCAAAGGTCACGCCATGTCACCGACAGCGATATAATGCAGTAATCTGGCCAATTATACAGTGACTAAGAAGCGATTAGCTGCGTGTACAGAGCCTCCGTGATTGTAAATCTAAATTAATATCAGCCGAGGTGACAGCCCGTTTGACCCAAACAACCAGTATGCCAGATCGGGTGTGGTACGTGTTAGAAGATATACAATTCGACATCTTTATGGCAAAATAACCCATATCTCATTTATACTAGTAGTTCATCTCAGTTTCGCACATATTTTAAACATCAGAAATAATTTTAACAAGCTTACAAACAACCTTCATGCTCGGTAATTTTTAAATTTTGCGTTAATATTGACGTCTTGTAAAGATTACAATTTTTTTATATTTATTATTTATTTATTAAGTCTACAGCCTTCCTCGATTAATGGACTATCCATCACTGTAACAATTATTTAAATCAGACCATCAGTTCCTGAGATTAGCGCGTTCAAAACAACTTCAGTTTTACATCAGTATAGAAATACAAATACCGAACAACGGAGTGGTATATGGTTCAAAATCACCGCCAACTATAGACAACCATGCCACAATCTATTAGGTTGTGTTGCCGTATGCCGTGTGGTTGTAATGCCACTGAAGCGATATAATTTAAGGGGCCTCCAATATTAATAATAACTGTACAAATACTGTATCATAGTTATATTTTGTGAGAGTGATATCACAGAAAATACTTAAAATAAAGAAAGAACTGATAGTTTCCTTAGTGATATTTTGAATGATTGTTAAAATGGGAAACTATTGACGTATTAGCAATCATATATTATAGAATAATATGGAGAAATATATATGTATATATATTTAATGAGAATTACATATATATTTATATTTGTTAACAATTTTCCTATACATGGATGATTTGATGGTTCAAATAATTAGTTTGTAGAAACAATACAATACTATATTATGTGAATTTATATCTGTAACTTACCATTCACTTCCATAACATTTTGCACCTCAAAGGCCGGTACGCACCCACTTCCCGAGAGCGCTTTTGGTGTCCATGGGCGACGAACTACGAACTACCATGGTCCTCCTGACCGTTTTCATCCCGTTACATAAAACATAGGTTACTTCTTCTTATCATTTATCTCATCAAAATTTTGTATGTATAGTTTATTTTGTATATAACAAACGCTTTATTATATACTGAATCATTTAAACTGAATTAAATGAAGAAAATCCTTTTTAAATGATTATGACACACAAAGAATTAATTTTATATTGAAATATTTGTATTTTTCTTAATTAAAATAATAAATAAATGTGCTCTCATTGAAGTTAGACCTACTTAACGCGAGAGTTGTTTTAATAATTATTTTAAAAGTCACATGTGAAAGCGTGAACCAATTTGTATAGGCGTTCTAATAACTTGAGCCACAACGTGTATTCCAAAGCTCGACAATGTCTCTCGGATTGCATCATTTGTCACGTGTTCTTGAGCTTTTCAATTAACACTTGTATGTGGATATAATAACGAAATCCAGTTCCTGAATATATAGTTTGAACTTGTTTTCTATTTCATACACGTCTTTGAAATTGGTGTGTACCACTAACATATGTTTTATGTTTGAAGATATGTTTAAATAATGTTACATATCCACGGAAATGTTTTTAAGTTTTTCAAATACTTTAATGACATGCTTCAAATCTTATAAATATCTTTATAGTTTAATAATGGTATCTTTATATGTGAATTTTATGTTTTAATTTTTTTTATTAGTGAATATTTTTTTATTAGTTATTAATTTATTTTATTTTTTATGTATTTTACCTTATATTTTATTTACATATGAGCCATGGTCAACCGTGTTGGTTGCGTTGTCGGCTTTTTAAACCACTTACGCGGCATTTTTAAGGGACAATATCTTCACTCACTCTGCGAAACACAGTACAAATACCATTTCACGCTGAGTATTCTGTGATCATATTAATAATATTCATATTCGCTAAAATATGTGTAAAAGTTATGTATTAAATGTAAAAGTAAGATAATAATTAATTAATTTTATAGCTGTTACATTACATTTTTATACAAACTAAATGGTTGAATTTTTCAATAAAAATTGTTATTACTTTGTATTTGGGTCTGTCTGTGGCTTTATATTTATTAAACTTTTGGAGCCTTATTAATGTTCAAAGGGATTTTTTTTGTAGCTCTAGCAGATTTAAGAGATAGATTTTTTTTATTAGCTTTACAATCAGTTCATTCCACTTAGTGATGATGCATGGTAAAAACACATTAAAAACGTTCAGTTATGGAATAAAAACTTCGAGGTGATAGTGATGAAACTTTGCATTCTATCTCGATGATGGGAATGTCCAGTAAAAAATGTGATACATGTCTAACTGCAACTTAAAAAAGTTTATCCTATGATACAATATTCGAAATATATAAAGTTCTTCATGAAATGATTTTCAAATATCTACAATTTAATGCAATCTTAATGGATATGTCTGGAATGAGTACATAATACTTTCGAATTGAACCTCGTATAAAAGAGGAACGCAAATTGTCAACATGTCCGCCGCCTACCTGTACGTCTGTAAGATTTATGCGTCCAAAGGAAGCGGTCGCAAATTGGCGGGAAACGAGAAATATACGCTCCTCAATATTCCATTAACTTTGTTATGCATAGTTGGCGACTTGTTTGCTGTTTACATAAAATTAAACTTAATTTATTGCAATATTTTAAGAGCTTTGTAAGATACCGTGATGTCATAGTTTTGAAGAGATTTTTTGGAGAGCCTCGTAGCTTGATGGTTTTAAAAGTGTACCATGAAGTGAAAAGTGTCGTGTTCGAATCCCGGTCTGCAAAAATTATAATTTAATTTATAATTTATTCGGCCTCTGGAAGGGCTTAACAGTGTTGCAGGCGTGGGAGAGCCATGCTCAAGCATATGTGGACGCACCAATTGGGACGGCTCGTCCGAAGTGATACCACGGGCTCACAGAATACTCATCGTGAAATGGCACTTGTACTGTGTTTTGTAGTGAGTGAGGATATCGGAGGCCCTTAAAAAAGTTGCTTATACGGTGTAAAAAGCCGACAACACAACCAATGCGCGGACTGTCCAATGCCGGTGTTCTCTTACCATATAGGAGACCCACCTGCTCCGTTGTCCGCTGTACTATAAAAAAATCAAGGCTTATTTATAATAAATGTATGTCATACCTTAACACCTGATTCGTACAAACAATGACTGGTCGCTGTGAATTCTCTAGATTATCTTTGAGCTGCAAAACTGCATGGACCCAGAGGAATTGGCCACATCTCCTCTGCAGCCGAAGCAAGGCTATGCACGACCTTTCTTGCTCCGATTGCGTTACTATAACAAAACATTGTAATAAAAAATTTATTCGAAAAATAAAATTACAACAATTACAACACGATTGTCCATGGGCGGCGTGCCTGCCTTGTTGTTCAATATATCTTTAAAAAAATTATATTTCTCTGCTATATGTAACTTTAATTCTTTGGATTCGAACTCAGTTGAATCGCTACTTGGCTTCTAAAACATTTAATTTTGAGGATCTTGCCATGGACACAAAATTAATATTATAAAAAACTGCCTACTTAAAAGATTCCCAGGCTGTGGGGATATAAGATACAGTAAAAAATATGTAATTACAAAATATCATTTATGATTTAATTAAGTTATCACTACACAATACCATGAATAGTCCATCATCAGTGTCGAGACAGAAAAAACTGTTATTGTAATAAGCTTACTCATCCTATTCATTTTAGATTGAGTGTGAATTGTAATAATTGAATGCTTTTAATATTTGAGTTAGTAAAACGATTATACTCAGTACCTAAAAAGGTAGCTTAAATTTTTAAAAATGGCAAACATAAATAGACCTTACGCCCAAAGGCATAAAGGTAACATTTGAATGAATGTAATAAGACTTTTGACCCAACGATGTTGGGATAGCGATTTACGTAAACCAAAAATGGTGTGTTCATTGACGTACATCCAAATACGGCAGAGGCGTAAGAAATTCTTATTGATCAGCCAATTGATAAAGTTTGTTTGTTATTGACACCTCATTAACAACTATTCTATTTGCTTCTATTTTTTATGGTATGGCAGACAACGGTGCAGGTGGGTCTCCTATATGGTAAAAGAACACCGCTGCCATGGAAAACCGCGCCACAGCGGCGCTTTGGTTGTGTTCAGTATTCTGTGAGCCCGTGGTGTACTTCGGATGAGCCGGCCCAATTAATACGTCAACATATGCTTTCGCATGGCACTCCCATGACTGCGACAGTATTAACACTCTATATAGAATAAGAATAGGCGGAAAATATAAAACAATTTACAAGTATGTATTACATTATACCAGCGGTTTCCCTTTCTGTCATATTCTAACATAAAGTAAAGGTAAGAATTTTAATTAATATTGGTAATAAATAAAAGAATAAAGAAATATATATTTAAGAGAAAAATATAATCTTACACAATGGTTTAATTTGATAGGCTTAACTAGGATATGTGGTACATAACACAATTAGTCCCAGCTGGGCTGATGGATGCTGGTCTTTAAGCGGTAGGTATCCTTTTTTGATGATACCCAAGTCGTAATGTCTTAGAAATACCTATCCAGGTAGCTAATTCCACACAGAAGAGATACGTGGCAGGAGAGCCTTAAAAAACGTTCCGTTGTGGAACGAAAACATTGTGAAACCTTTCAGCAGCATAAAAAATGAGTAATTCATTTCTAAACAGAATCCAAATGCAAATGACACGCTAATTAAATCTAACAGCTGATCAGTATTAAAATATGAAAATTGTATTACAGAATTGTACTATAAATCACGTTACTTGTAGAATGAATGAAATATACAACTTATCTTACCATTAAAGGGATATTAATTGAAATGATGTATATTCTTTATAACTCAATCCTATTTTGTTGAAAAATTATATCAGTACCAACATTAAAACAGTATGGTTATTAATTAATGAATCATAATATGAATTACTTTATTTAATTCTTCTCTATACGTAGAAGAAAAATTTATGCTTACCTTATCTTTGAAATAAAAAAATATCAATTATAACCGTATATCTCTTGTAAATCTTACTTATTTTATTTATTATAAAGGGCTTATTCAATTTTTTTATATTATCAGCGCCCATCACCGCCGCCCATGGACAACTGTGCCACAATCTGCGCTTTGGTCGAATTGCTTTATACGCCGCTTGAGTAATATAATTTCAATGTCCACCGAAATCCTCATTCAGTTAACCAAACACAGTACAAACAATGTTCAATTCCAATTAATTCGTCAGTATGGCGTTCCTTTGGTCTCAATTTTAAGAAAGGCCACAGTTGAGCTCTTCAAAAGACCGAAAAAATTATAAAAATTTTGGACCGGGGAAGGAACCCGAATACTCTCGTTTCGCGGTAGACTTACAATACCACAAAGACGCTAAGAGGTTCTCACAAAACTACTAGACTATATTTTATGTAAATTTTGTTAAGTTAGGTAAATAAGATTATTTGTATTTGCTATGGTGATTCCCTTTTAATAAATCAGTATCACATTTGAGATTGTCGCTTAAGACTTGGCAGTAATAAATATAGATTTGTCTGAGGTCGCAATTAAATATGCATTCTATTTTATATACAGGACATCCGTGTAGGGACCTTCGTATTTTATTTATTTATAAAAGTGACCTGTGAACTTCCGTAAACAAAATATTTATTGTACGTAATGTAGGTTCACTTCTTTTCCAACTAGAGTGCTTAAAATCACAACGTAAATAAAAAACGGATTTATTATTATGTTATAGCGGATAACGAAGCTGGTCTTCTAGTATAATAAAATCAGCGCCAATGGACAACCACGCTGCAGTCCGCGCATTTTTTTAAATTCTATAGTGGATTATGAAGTTGGTGGGTCTCCTATATGGTAAGAGAATACCACCGCTCTTGGATAACCACGCCATAATCCACGGATTTGTTGTGTATCCGGCTTTTTTACGCCGCTAAAGCTTTTAAGGGCCTCCGATATCCTCACTCACTCTGCGAAACACAGTACAAGTACCGTTTCACACTGAGAATTCTGTGAGCCCGTGGCAACACTTCCAACGAGCTTGCGCGAAAAGCTGACAACGCCAATGCGGGGACTGCGGCGCGGTTGTTCATGGGCGGCGGTATTCTCTTTCCATATAGGAGACCCACCTGCTCCGTTGTCTGCTATATAATAAAAAAGACAACTATTCCAAGATATTTACGATTTAATAGGTTTTAATTACTAATTTAAGATATTTTTTAATAAATAATAAGGCTTGCTTTTTAATGCAAAATAAATCCGCAATGCAAATGGAAATGGAATCATTAGATAATAACCTAATGCGAATCGAGAAATACTTAGTAAATAACCAGCGACATTTATTTAAGAATGCAATAAATCAGTTATAGGCGTGATTAAATTAATATCAATTAGTATCTATCGGTAATATTTTTTTCTTATGAGACAAAGTCACGACTGTATCATGCTAGTTAAGGAATTCCTAGTCATAAACAAGTCTTTTTTCGAGCCTTCTAGCTACGTGGTTTCATAAGTCTAGCATGAAGCGAGAGGTATCGGGTTCGAATCCCGGTCCGGATAATTTAAATGGTTTAACAACGTTTGTAGTGTCGACTAGTAATATATATAATTCTCGTGTCAAATGTTTGTAACAAAACTTCGCAGAAACGGGTGATTCTTATGAAATTTAAGTGTACTTAGCTGCGGTGTAAGAAATTTATCACCGATTATGAAGTCAAAGAGGCAATATCGCCGTATTTTGAAGATAAAGAGAATAATTTTTTTATTGGGTATACATATATTAAATGAAAAATCTGAAAAATATATCCGTCTTGTAGTTTAATATATTGAAAAAGTAAAATAATTTGGTTTTTTACTCCACCATGTATCCCCCATTCAGTGAACATAAAACCGCTGCCCCGTATATTCATTTTGTCTAAGAGTAGACCTTATATTTTTAATGAAAACGATGGCAAACGAGCAGGATGCACACCGAGGATAGTAGTCCTCTGCCCATGGACATCCTTAGCCCTTGTAGGGTCGCGTGTTCGTTGCCACGTTTTTGTTTCTATTCTATTTTACTTTCTTTCGTTCTATTTTACTTACATTATATGGACAGTAAATACTAATTTTATTTATTTTTTAAATAACTTTTCTGACGATTTACTGGAACAATTTGTACAGCAATATGATCACAGTAATTTATTACCAAATTATAAGCCTTTCATACTTTTGTGTTAAACACGTTCTCTGGAGATATTGATTGCGAAAGGTGCTTCGTGAAACACCTGCAAATGATTAGTACTTTACACTTTGTTGTAATACAATAGCTTCATCAATTTATTAAATTACATGGACTAGATATTAGCAAAGTTATATAAGATTTATTCAAGATAATATTCCACCATACGTCATTGTATTAAGAACATTTCTGAGATGCGTAGGAGTTTGTAATAGCAATAAGGGCTCGGATAGTTATTTGTGCAATCTTCAATGTTGGTTTAAGATTGTTTGACGAGTTCAAATTACGGTTACATAGCAGAATAGCGTTTAGATTCAAAATGTGCTGTGTGTTTGTGTACTGTGTACGGTGAGCTTTAAATGCATTTAAATTAATTTATATTTAAGATTTGTAGAACCTTATCTTAATCTTAGCTGGATTTAGCATATAGAATAAGATTGTCATTGTTTTTTTTTAATCGGAAGAAAAACGAGCAGGAGGCTGTCCTAAGATAAGTGGTCTTCCGTCTATTGGAACCTCAACTCCTTGCTAGGCCACTAGTGCATAATTAGTTTTTTAGGGATTTCCTCACAATTGAAGTAAAATTAATAAATATTTAAGATTTTTAATACTTTTCTTATTGTTATTAGCAGTATGCACCATTTGTCATCTTTGTTTTGGATAAGACAACTGTTTTTTAAGTAACAAAAGATGATAATAGAATTAATAGACCACTATTGCGAGATTGTTCACTTTTACGAAACGTGTCAAATGCAAAGTCACGTGTTAAAAGTATTTGAGATTTATGATCGTATGCGCCAGATAAAACTTATATACACATAGGTACTTATAATAACTTTGAATTAATGTTAAAACACATTATTATGTCAGAACGCTATGAGATGTCATGAGGGTATTATGATCAATTATGTATTATTATAATTACTCTCTAAAATAGACTATTATACGGCTAAATTGGGATGGTTAAATTCAATATTTTGTGCTCAATTTATTCTAAATAAGCTACCACACATTAATTTTCATTAAGCTATCTTTAAGACTGTGTTTGATTATCATCGATCAAGTTCTGAAGTATTTAAAATTTTATTCGCAACTTTATATTATATTGTGTTTTTTTTATGAAAACGGTGGAAAACGAATATGAGACTCACCTAGAATAAGTGGTCTATCCCATGGACACCCAAGCCCTTGCAGGGCTGCGGGTGCGTTGCTGGCCTTTGAGGGATAGACACGCTCTTTTTTTGAATGTCCCTAATTCGACACTTAGAAATTGTAAATATTTTTTTGAAATAAAATGCAAAAATTGTCAATCTTTTTTTTGAAGTGAAAAGCGGTAAGTCAAACATAAAATTATCTAACAGTAAGCAAGTTACACACTGGAGCGCAAGCATTGGACGGCCAGAGCTAATGATGAGTATGAAATAACCTATTGTAGGTTTCTTTTATTCTATAGCGGACAACGGAGCTCGGGTATTACGGGTCTCCTATATGCTAAGGGAACACCGCCGCGCATGAACAACCGCGCCATTGTCCGCGCATTACTTATGTTGCTAGTTTTTTTACGCCGCGAAATTTTGAAGGGCCTTCGATATCCTCACACACTCTACGAAACACAGTACAAGTATCGCATCACGAGTACTCTGTGAACCCGTGGTATCATTTCAGTCTGGCCGGCCCTATTAGTGGGTTAGCAAATGCTTCAGCATGGTTCTAAGTTATTTGTTTATTTTTATTAAGTTTCAAGCATTCATTCCCATAGTTATAACTAAAATAAAAATATAAGATTTCCCATACAAATGTATAGCGATATAGAAAAGTAAATCGATGTCAGAGTTGAGCTGTAATATTTGCCCATACGTGATCACTTGTAGGCGAACGATTTAATCGGTCACGTAGACACTGGCGTGCGCGAAAACTCAACCGCACTTTCTCCCGAACGTGAGGCAGAACGACAGATTAGCGCGGTTGACACATATTATTATTATCTATTGATGTTACGTGGTACAATGTCATGTCGTATATGTTTACGTCGTTATGTATACCCTTATTTGTACTGACCACATAAATTGTATGTAATTTTCCCACAATTCTAATAGAGAGAAATGATTTTGGAGCCGAAAATCTTTCAGTAATTTAAAAAAAAATTCAACATTGAAAATTTATTTCGCCGCTTAAGCGGCATAATTTCAAGGGCCTTTTTTATCCTCATTCACTCAGCGAAATACAGTAAAAGTACCGTTTCACGCTGAATATTCTGTAAGCCTGTGGAGTGGGTCGTCCCGCCACGCGATGGAAACACGATCTCGTGAAGGTCGCGGGCAACCGCTGGATCCAAATCACTCAAGATCATAATAGGTGGACGTCTTTTGAGGCCTATGTCCAACAGTAGACTTGAAAGGCTGATGATGACATAAACTATGAGTAACTTTTCCATAATTTTAATGGCGTATAATGGTTTTGAAGAAAATAATTTATACTAATACACAATGATAAGAGATACTACAAAAAATAGTTTTAAGATATGAGTTTGAAACCAGATAAAAATAATAATAAACAGATTAAGAAACGATATTTGTACAACAAATAAATATATATTCATAAATTCAAGTCAAGACTCAATAAACCTTTTATAAATATTATACAAAAACCTAATTCATAAAAAAAAACAAAGGCAATAGACCGTACAATACTTCAATCTTTTCAAGATACAATCTTGAAAAACATTAGAACGCTTCGCAAAACGCTACCTCTCAATGATGGATTGCCAGACAAAAACATTCAAATATTTACCCAAGAAAAGTGTTCATTAATCACCAAGGTATTCTAATTGCCAGATATGTAGGCCACCGGTTCACAATTAATCACTGACTATTAGCTAAATGCTAAACATCAAACGGGAATGAAGCGAAGACTCAGATTGGCATAATGTCACTGGCTTTAGTCGATATTTATAGGTAAGTAGACTAAGCCTTAATAAATCCTAGATTTTCCAGCTTTGTTTAATAAACAACTGGGTTTGCGTAATATTACGCTTTAGATATAAATGCACTTAAATAAGAAACTTTAATTTACATCATTTTGTATAAGCCTAGAGAATTGTCGTAGAGAAAACGTATCTGAGTGGTGTAATAAGCCTACCACGAAGCGAGAGATATCGGGGTCCATCGGTCCGAATAATTTTATAATTTATTCATTCTTTGAAAGGGATTAACAATGGCCGGGTATTTAGACTGTCTTACCTGTGGTAGTCATTCTGAAGCATATGCTGAGGCCAGGTAATCCGAATGTGACCACGGGTTCACAGCCAGCGTGAGACAGAAGTTATAATGTGTTTCGCTGAGTGAGTACGGATATCGGAAGAAAATGAAATTATGCCGCTTAAATGGTGTAAAAAGCCGGCAATACAACAAAAGTGTGGACTGTGGCACGGTTGTCCCTGGGCGGCAGAGTTCTCTTACCATATAAGAGACCCATCAGCTCCGTTGTCCGCTATAGCATATAATAATAGAAAATAATAGAATAAAATTATTGAAAGATTTTAAAACTCATTTATGATTCAATTATGATACATACTGTACAATTAAAATACAAAATAAGATATATGCTAAGTAGGTGACTTAGCATATATCTTATTTTGTATGTTACTAAAGGTTTTCTATTTAGTACACATTTGTATAAAATCTTATTTCTAAGGTTCAAGTTGTAAATCTTTTATCAGGGAAAGCAATGAGTTAACGTCTGCAAATATATACGTAAAAGTTCGCCATTAATCCATCTATTTCTCGCGTCTGGTTTTTAAATAAAATAAAATTGACTGGTTGAAAATATTGTAACAAATTGGTATAATGGCTCCGTTTTGTACCGATGAAACTGATAAGTGAACGGTCGGTATTTGCCGTATTGTCTAAAGGGTAATAAAATAACGTGGGAATTCATGATTGTAATTATACTGATGTGCCTGAAACGATTCCCTGTGATACAATGTTTAAAGTAAAATGTAAGCTTAGCTCTATAATTTGTTAAAAAATTATTAAAATACCTAAATATTTAAATTCATACATAAATTAGCATAGAATATAAATTGATTGCGTCGTTGAAATAGGTTTACGTGTTTTTTTTAAATTTTTTAGGTATAGCTGATAACGGAGCAGGTGGGTCTCGTATATGGTCATAAAATACCACCACCCATGGACAACCGTGCCATAGTCTGCGCATTGATTCTGTTGAAGGATTTTAATGCCGCTTAAGTAATATTTATAAGTCTCCGATATCCTAATTCACACAAAAAACACAGTAGAAGCACCATTTCTAATACAACTACCATTTCAAGTTGAGTTTTCTGTGAGCCTATGGCATATAGGACGAGCCGGCGCAATTAGTGCATTGGCATAAGCTTCAACTCGGCTCTCCCACGGGTGCGACAGTATTAAGACACTCGCCCAGCCACTGTCTAAGCCCTTCCAGAGACCGAATCAATTATAAATTAAATTATAATTTATAATTTGCTGGACCGGGATTCGAAACTTATATCTCTGGCTTCGTGGTAGGCGCATTAAGCCACTCAGCTACGAGACTCTAAAAATATATATAGAGAATAAATCAATAAAATAACTTTAAAAAAAATGATTTAAAATATATGCTTTCCGGATGGAAAGAAAAGAAATTGTTAAATAAAAACTTACTCAATCTGTGCTTCGTCTGAGCCTCTTTGCAGCACTCTGGATGCAGAAGGTGATACCAGCTCACTCCGTGGAGAGCGCTGCGTTCCCAGCCTAGATGCCACTCGCTACTGGAAAACAAAATACTTTTTTAAGGCTACTCTATTTAATTTATAATTCTAAACTAAACACGACTTTTGTTGGACATAATTGGACAATGATTTCTAGTTTTTTCTTAAGTTTTTTCTGGCTTTTTGTAAGACCAGTTAGTTACAAATTGATTGATTTGACATGAACGAAATGTCTTATTTCGTTCAGAATTTTAAATGAAATATAGTAAATTATAAAATATTTAAGTATTCATTTGTTTATTTATTGATAAACAAAAAATGTCTACTTCTAGTATGTAATATCAGTTTTATTAACGAGTTTTTATCATATAATTATCACATTATACACCTGAATTGTTTACAAAATTAACTCACACAAATATGGATGAATCAAGTTCTCTACCACGTTTAAACACAAAGTATGCAGTAAAATGGGATATTTTTAATCGTTTTCGCAACTATCCCTTACGAGTCTAAGTTTAAATTTTTGCAAGTGAAAGTCGGAAATATAGATATGCTTTTATTAATGTAACAAATGATTTTTTTTATCGAAAAAATGCTAAGTTGAATACGATTTGTTTTTCTTGTAATTCTACTGTTGTTATAGATATGGAAACTATTTCCATTTATCTAATTAGTATTTATTAATTTTTATGGTATAGCGAAAAACGGAGAAGATGGTGGTCATATATGGTAAGAGAACACTGCCGCTCATGGACAACCACGCCACAGTCCGCGCGTTGATTGTGTTGCTTGTTTTTTACGCGCCATTTTTTAAGAGCCACCAATATCCTTATTCAAATCATTTCACGTTGAGTATTTTGTAAGCTCGTGGTATCACTTCGGATGAGCTGGCCCTATTAGAGAGTATACATATGCTTCAGCATGGCCCTCCCACGAGTGCGACTTTAAAGACACTCGCCCGGCCACTGTCAAGCCCTACCAGAGACCTAATAAATTATAATTTAGCCGGACCGGGATTCGAGCCCGATACCTCTCGCTTCATGGTATTAAACCACTTAGCTAAGAGAATCTCGAAAGTAGTAACTCATTTAGAACTGCCAATTTAATTGTGCATTTCCATTTGTATAGTGTAACAGTAAATAAAGAGCTATTTGTAAATGAAAATGAAGTATGAATGAATAAACAAAAAAATCTCATCGATTTCAAAAGTCGGAACTAGTTTGTGCAACTGACAAGGCCTGTGTGATTGATTGATTCTTTGACCCGAAACGAATATTTGTTTTGTCGTGTCAAGTACACTTTAATTACATTTATCTTATATTATTTATATAATATTTACATTGTCTATAGTACAATCACATTCACAGAATACTCAGCGAGAAACGGTACTTGTACTGTCTTTTGCAAAGCGAGTGAGGCTATCGGAGGCCCTTAAAAATGCCGCTTAAGTGGCATAAATAGTCGGCAATACAGCCAATGCGCGGTCTGCGGCGGTTGTTCATGGGTGGCGGTGTTCTCTTACCATATAGGAGATCCACCTTCTCCGTTGTCCGCTATACTATAAAAAATAATTCATATACGTATCCAAAAATATACACGCATGCGCTGTTCTAGAAATAGAAAAAAACTTGTAGCATAAAAAATTTTTTAATCACTTTTCTACAGTTTACCATGTTTACCCAAAAAACCTATGGTTGGTAGGAGAGTGCCTGTAATTTTGTCATACAGGTTTCGAGCTTAGTACAGATTCCAGATCTTATAAAGGTTTGTGCTTAATTAATTTGTTTCTGTTATAATTTAAGGAAATACTGTACCTTTGTGAGAGAGAATAAATTATTTTTTTATTATTTGATTTTGCCTTGACGCACCGAGTTTTATTTATTTAATGTAATGCATCCCTGCATTATATTAGAAAAATACAAGCAAATCTCTGCTAAGGTAAGAAATAATTGCGCCACAATCCGTGATTTGGTTGTGTTGCCGACTGCTTAAGCGGTACAATTTCAAAGGCCTCCAATATCCTCACTCATAGCGAGAGACAGGACGAGTTGTTTCATGATGTTACTCTGTGAGCCTGTGGTATCATTTCCTACGAACAGGCCCAAGTAATGCGCTAGCATATGCTTTAGCATGGAACTTCCAGGGGGTATTCTACGACCAAACGTCAATTTCACATGTTAAGATCAATTATATGGATATCATAAGTGTTGTCAAAATCTAACAACTATATACAATATATAATAGACTTATAAATATTATTCCAAACTCGACTCTTAAAATGTACAGTATTCTTGACATATAATTGCCTCAAGAGGCATTGTTGTAAGATAAATAAATGTTCTAGTATGTCGCATCCATGACCTCAATGCATCGACCCTCCAGTGCTAAGATAAAAGCAAATATTAAAATAAAATAACATTTAAAATACAATTTATACACTAATGTTAGTTTTTTATTGCATAGAGTAGAGATTCCCTACCTATTACTGCCACGGACACCTTGAAATTCAAGGTCAATTTTCACAGAACTCTTAATAAAATAAACAGCAAAAAATCAAAGAAGGTACTTATTTTAGTTATTATTAACATTTGTGCATGGTCCAGAGATGACACCGTGGAACCCCATACATAAATTTGCAGACCATCGGAGGTTCACGGTTGGGAAACACTGGTATACAGGCAACGAAGCAGGCGGATATCCTCTATGATAAGACAACATCGCCGCCCATGGTCAACCATGCCATAACCCGCGCTGTGTTTGTGTTACCGGCTGCTACTTGAGTGGTATACGGGCCTCCGATATTAGGATTTCGGAGGATATTAGGATATATCTTTACATATGAAATAGAATAAGGATTCACTCAGCATAAAACTTTAAAAGTCCTTCTCGCTGGTATTCTGTGAGCTGGTGGTATCACTTCGGACGCTTATCTAGTGCGGCATTCTATGCTTCACCTTGACCTTCAACGATTACTGGAACGTGGATGTGTTACCGGCCTTAAGGATAGGTACGCTTCTTTTGAAAGAAGCTGATTTCTCAGAATAGTGATGCGCGGCACAAAATGTCTTAAAACGCTCAGTTGTCGAACGACAAAAAGTTACCGTTTCACTTCACAATCACCATTTATTATGAAAAACCTGTAAACACTTTACAACTATTTAAAAAATTACAGATGTTACTTATATTTAAATTTCTAAGCTTTGGTGAACTTCACCTGTAGGAGAGTTATGCTGTAGCATATGCTAACGAACTCAATGGGACGGCTCGTCCAAAGTGACACCATGGGGTCACAGAATACATAGCATGAAACGGTACTTCTTCTGTGTTTCGTTGCCGTGGCGCGGTTGTCCATGGGCGGCAATGTTCTCTTACCAAATAGGAGACATACATCACCTCCGTTGTCCACTATACCATAAAAATGCGGTGAAACTAAAGTTTATAATAATCCGAACACTCAGGCGCGAGGATTAGACAATAAAATTGAAAATTATAGATTTAAATGTATCTTTTCAATTGTATTTGGTTAAACTTTAAAGGTGGTTTAGATAATGCACTGATTTATTGTTGTTCATGTCATAGGTTTACCGATTTCATACCCGTAAATTATACGAGGCTGTAACAGTTTAGCATTTCGAGGTTTAATTTATAGGATTTAAAAAGGATCATACCTCAAAGAATTACGATGAGAATTAAAAAGAATGAGATTTTTATTAGAAAAGTCCAATGTTCACTTCATTTTTTCAGTTAATTTTTGTCTCCTTTTTCTAAATTTGTTCAATAATGGGGTATCAATTGATAAAATAATTAACTTAAGAAGAACATATCAAATGAAAAGCTGACACCAGCAAAGGTTGTTTTGCCATATATTTTTTTTACATAAAAACGATGTTAAAAGAGCAGGATGCTCATTTAGGAAAAGTTTGTCCTCCGCCAATGGATATTCTCAGCTTTTGCAAAGGCGAGGGTGCGTTGCCGGCCCTTTAGGGCCCTTTACACTCTTTTTTTAAGGTCACCAAACCGTTTTGGATTGAACTACGCGGGTTTTATCTAAAATTTACATTTTTCAATTCGAGAATGGAATAATTGAAAAAGTTATATGGAGATATCGTGGTTCGATATCTCCATATAACTTTTTCTTAAATAATAAGTTAATTATTTTAATAATGATTGAAACCAAGGTCATTAAAAGATCTTGACAGACTCAAAATTAAATTTTATTAAAAGAAACCTTATTGTAACGTAATCATAATATTTGGATTTATGTTGCGACATTTTTTATACATTCTGCAAACTCGTAGTATATTATGTTGTTGTACCATCATTTCAGCCGTAAACGTTCATTGCTGGTCATAGCCCTCCCCCTTAAATTAATTAATTATGTTCCTTAAATCAATAATATTTTTAGCGTACGCGAAATAAGATCATTTTCATACGTTGAGTTACATCAATGACGTAAATAAGGATCTTAAACTTTAAAATATATATACTCTATGTTCACCGGAGATAGTGTAAGCTGCACGGTGAAAGAATTTTTCAAAACCGACTAGTCGCTTCGGACTTTATTCAGTTCAAACAAACAATATCTTTTATCCTTATAATATTAGTAGAGACTGTAGATGTAAATAAATTTATTTGTATGTCGATTCCGTTAGCTGAACAGTATAAACTGATCGTAGCTAGATCTAAAAACGTCTGGATCAAAATAAATTTAAATTGTAAATTCAGCAATCAGCTCATCAATTATTTGGATAGATTTATACCCGGTTCCTCTCAACTTGGCAATATACAGCTCATTTCGTATTCAACATTTGAATTACCCGTGTAATTAATAAGGGCAAACGATACATCCATGATGTAAGCTCGTATTAGTTTCTCGTTAGTTATTGCGGGTCAAATGCGTTGGCGTAACTGTAACCTAATTTTCTCTTGTTCCATTTTGGCTGCGGTAATGGAAAAATTGCGTACAAATTGCTATAGAAGGGATTATATATGATATAGACCTCAAAAGAAAGTCAAATATTTTTGTTACATCAATTTCTTGTAATTTTTGGAAACAAGAAGAACTTTAAAAGATTGCGGTAATAAGTTAAACTAATGTACAGTAAATATGCCTACTATTAAATATATCTTTAATATTTCATTATTGGAATATACACATCATCATCATCATCAGCCCATTCAAGTCCACTGCTGGACATAGGCCTTCTCCAAAGACGCCCACCCGCTGCGATCTTGAGCGATCTGGATCCAGGAGTTGCCCGCGTTTTTGTCATAGGGAGGTTATTTGCCTTAATCACTACGCTTGGCAGGCGGGTTGGTGATCGCAGATCTGCTGTACTCGAAAGGGCGCTGCTGCCCACTCTCCGGTGAAGGTAGAATATTAATGAATAATTACTAAAATAATTATTTTTATAATAATTATATTAGTAATTATAAAGTATTATTTTAAAATAATTATAATATACATATAAACGGTTTTAATTCACTAGTTTCTTTAATTGTTGAAAGATTTGTATTACTGGTAATGGGTTCCCTATCATCAGCCTATTCAAGTCCACTGCTGGACATAGGCCTTCCCCAAAGACGCCCACTTGTTACGATCTTGACCGATCTGGATCCAGCGGTTGCCCGCGACCTTCTTGAGATCGTCTTTCCATCGCGTGGTGGAACGTCCCACTCTGCGTTTTCCGGTACGCGGTCGCCACTCGAGAACCTTAATGTAATGGTTTATTGGATTTTATTTGAAGTATACTATGTCTCACATGTGAGAGAGCCACGTTGAAGCATATGATTACTCCTCAGGCTGGTTCAGAAAGTAGCCACGGACTCAGATAACATTAGCGTGAAATATTTGGACTGTATTTCGCTGAGTAAATGAAACTACCAGAGAGTTAAGTTATACCACTTCCGCGGCGTCATACATCGGCGAGACAAACAAAACGTGAATTGGTGTTATTGTCCATGGGCAACTGTGATCTCTTACCATCAAGGTATCAACACGTACCGTTTTCAATTATATAATAAAAAATGAAACGATACGCCATAGAAATATCGATAATCTTATGCACTTGAACAGAAAAACACGATAGAATTTATACAAATAGCGTATAGATAATTCGTAATATTCTAATAAAGACTCTGTTTGTAAGTACTAGCTGTAATGGAATATGGAGATGGCCGCTATGACGTACGCGTTTGCGTGGATGCTTCAACAGTAATGCGGATTTTATAAAGACGGGAATACATTTAAGAATGTTTAATAATAAAATATTACTTTTTTATGGTATAGCGGATAACGGAGCAGATGGGTCGCCTCTTTGGTAAGAAATTATCGCCACCCATGGAAAATCTCGCAACAACCCGGGCCACGGTTGATTTATTTATTGGTTATTGATAGCTTTTTACAGTTTAAATGCTAAAATTTCAAAAGCCTTCGATTTATTTACTTAGCGAAACATATTACAAGTACCGTTGTAGTCTGTGAGCCTATGGTATCTTCGTTGTATCAAATTACTTTGTTAAACATGATATATTGTAAAAAATTCATACATCATTGTAATGATAAAAAAGTGATTTCATTCTTGTTGGAGGTAAACTCTGGTTTTAGAACACTATATGTTCAAACATGTTTTGTAAGCTTTTGATATCTGCCTACCCCCGAGTGAGCTAAAAAAGAGTTTAAATAATATTTTATCAAATATGAATACTAGTAAATTATTGTGTTTATTTATAAATTAATAGTATGTGATTGTAAATTTTAATTATTTTTTTTTACCACTGAGGAAAAGAAAAAGTAATATGCTTGTACAATATTTATACTGAATGCTTTATAAGTTAGATAAGTAGAAAGTTTGAGGATAAATTTACAGGTTAACCTTAATATGTAAAATGCTAATCGTCAGGTGTGCACCCGGCCTATATTTCTAAAGACACTCGAGAGCTTGTATGCCTGTCATTGTATGCAAAGTTTGCTCGCTTCTGAGCAGGTGACGAGTTTGCCTTTCAAAACAAACACGAGAAATTATTATTCAATACAATATTTTATCTAAACGTTTCGCAATGTTTTATTACGCGAAAAATCAGTAAAAACAGTAAAGTAATCTTACGCAAGTGACTTGTGAGGCTATTTCATTACCAATTTAGAATGCATTAAAATTCAATAAGTATGTATATAAAAAAGTAGTTTAACACAGTCAGTGATACTACGGGCTTACAGAATACTCAGCGTGAAACGGTATATGTACTATTTGGACCTGAGGCTCTTGAATACGCTTAAGCGCAGATAAAAAGTTCGCAACACAATCAAAGCGTGGATTGTGACACGGTTGTCCATGGCGAAGTTTTCTCTTATCATATGGGTGACCTATCTGCTCTGTTGTCCGCTGTGTCTGTAATAAGGACGTTTGAAAAAACATCTACATAAAATTTAATATAAATATCGAATCTTGAGAAGTATTATTATTTCATCACATAATTATTAATCACAAATAGCTAACTAATATTTTTCGAGTCTTGTTTTGCAATTTTACCTTTTTTTGTAGTGAAATTATAGAGTATGGATTGTTTCATTATATTTACTCATTTTAATATTTATTTTATTTCACTCATTTTATTATTAATTTTATTATTTTTTTATTAATTATTATCAAAATAATAAATACAAATTAATATCACACATTTTCCTAATTTAAATTTGGAATTATCTTCTTGAATATTAAAACTTTTTAATAATACCAAAACCAGCCAGATGCAAATGGATTATATAGCCACAAAGGTTTTATTACAAGTTCATACGACTACCTGCGAAAAGGCTTTATCCCCAACCTAATGCATAGGAAAACAGCATTCACATAAATGTTAGTTATATTTAAATACATCTGCTTACAATGATACATGTAAGCAGATGACATACGATCTTCGCAGTGACAAAGTCAGTCCACTGTATTACCATTGCATTATCACAACTCCTCTTATTATTTCGTGCCATTGAAACTGGTATATGAATATGAAACAGCTCAATAGAGACGTCATACTGTCATGATGGACAGTAGCCGGTCACTACGCGTCTATAAATAGTGTGTACGTTGTGTTAGTAGGAAATCTATTCTTTGAGCTCCGCCCTTGTTCCTTTGTCTCTACCACGGTCGTCTTTTCACATATGACCTTAATATTATTACGATTAAACGGATATCATCAGTCGCAAGGCTAATCTTTAAAAACGTATAACTTAATACTTGTTAGATGAGTGCTTTGTAAATGGAATAAACGATATATGGGTAAGCTTTGTTAGCGCAACTGAATTCGGATGTAATATTCGGGCGCTAATTGTGGAGTAATTTTGATTTGAAATTATATAAATTGTAAAAAAATACGATTTTTTCTAATGACGATAAATACCCACGCGGAATATTTTAGTTAAAGTGTCATGGCGTAGGTAATTCGAACGTAATACCACTGTAACGCCATATTTTATGGTTTCTTGCTAAAATAAGATATTTTATTCATATTTTGCGTATTGCTGGAGTTTTTTTCGCCGTCTGTCAAGGTGGAAGTAATTTAAAAAACGAGACCTCGTAGCTGAGTGTTTTTTAAACATATTTAAAAGCGTATAGGTAGAAACGTATAAGGTTCGAGCCTTGGTCCGAATAATAAATTTTTTAATATTTATTCGGTCTTTGGAAGTGCTTGACAGTGACCGAACGACTGTTTTAACAGTATCTTATCAGTCCGAGAACTATGCGAAAGCATATGCCGATACACTAATCCAACCGGCTCATCCAAAATGATACCACGGGTTCACAGAATACCCAGCATGAAATGGTACTTATATTGTTTTAACTAAATACCGAGCACACCGAAAGATTTTGAAATTATACGTAATGCGACGTGATAAGCCGGCAACACAAACAAATCGATGCTAAATGTGTGACAGTGTCAATACTCGCCTGCCCACTGTCAAGCATTTCCAAAGAACGAATAAACTACAAATTAAATAATATTTTGTTATTCGAGCCCTCTCGCTTCTAGAAAGGCATAAAGGCATAAAAGGCACAATCTTAGCTACGTAGTTTTTAAATTTTTAAAAATATAATTTCATGCAAATACTTCTGAACTTACTTGATGTCGATGTGTAGGATTTTCATGTCCATGGCGTGAACTGTTGTGAAGACGTTGGTGGCGCCATGGACCACACACTCGCGCGTCTCTGGCATCGCCAGGGGCGTGCACGAAGCTAGGAAGACTGGCTCGTTTCGGCTGCACAGCGGAAGGTAGGACACATAGTGGCCCCGGACTAAAACTACCTACAAAGATATAAAATAACATTATAATCTACTTACTAGCCCACGACGCTATAGTATTAAATAATAAAGTGGTCTACTTATTTCTTACATGAAAATCTATATTAGGAAAAGCAATCAAGGAAAAATTATGGCCACAAATATGGCCTGGCGAATCCTACTATAAACGCGAAAGTTATAAGTAATTGTAAGTAAATATGGATGGATGGACTCTTTCACGCAAAAATTACAATACGAATTTTAATAAAATTTTGCAATAATATAGCATCGTCATCATCATCATTTCAGCCGTAGAACGTCCACTGCTGGATATAGACCTCCCTTCGGACCTCCATGCATGCATGTCGGAGATCACCTACATCCAGCGTAATCCGGTGACCTTTATCGGTCATCTCACCACCTTGTGGGTGGACGTTGCGCTTGTTGGCCCGTCGTCTCCACTCTAAAACTTTTCGGCCCCATCGGCAATCCGCTCTACGTGGGATGTGGTTTGCCCATTGCCACTTTAGCTTGCTGATTCAGCGGGTTATGTTATAACATAGCTCATACATCAGAATACAACATAGGTTATGATTAATAATTATATTGTATAAATTATCCAAATTATAATTAAAAATATCATATAAGTGGCGTACCGGGAGACGTCTGCCGAGTCAACTAGTCTCCAATAAACCTGTGTAATATTAGCGTATGCACTTTAAAGTTCCGTACATAAAAAACATATTCACACACTTACATACATACACGTAAAACTAATATGTGTATAGAGAGTTAATAAAGCTTTCAATCTCAGAAATTATGCAACGATTTGTTTGATTTTACGAGATTTAAATTTTTTTAAAAAATACAACGTTTGTTGAATAACGAGTAATATCAAATTACCAAAGTTTACACAACGTTTCCAGTAATAAAATATCAATTAAATACAGCAATAGGCCTAACACCATCATCATCATTTTAGCCGTAAGACGTCCACTGCCGGACATAGGCCTCTCCCTTGGACTTCCATAAATACCTGTTGAAGGCGACGTGCATCCAGCGTTAATAAGCCTCAACAATCAAAAAAATAACAATAAAATAAATAATAAATAAATCTAACATTCTTTCTTAATCATCAACTATCGTAAATAGAAATATCAAATTCATATTCCTTAAAGGTAACGCACCACCGGCTGCACCGGCTGTAAGGGGTATGGGTGCCCTTGGGCGGAGGACCGCTTAACCTAGGTGAGCCTCCAGATCGTTTGACACCGCTATCATAAAATAAATTTTAAGTTTGTCTTTTAAAATAAAGAATGTAGTTCGCAAGCATATGTGTATGTTAATGCCGAGCTAAATGGAGTAAGAGACATTGCATAAGCGAAGGTCAACCGTGCCGAATGGTATTTCTATTAAACGGCGTTCAACTCTAACCTAAAATTGACATCAAAGGCGTGGCGCTGTGACATTCTTCAAAGTTTTAACAACAATGGAACGATAAGAGACAATAGTTCACAGTTCATCCGTTCTCTGATACAACCTTGATATTCTTATGCCGCCAGTACCTTAAACACAAGCGAAAAATATAGGTACCTCTGTACTATACTTTGGAAATAATTGTAAAATATAAAGAAAAAAAATGTAGTTTTTGTATATCATATCAGTTTTTAGACTTTAGAACTATAAAATTGACGTCTAACAGGCACTAAAGTTAACATTTTTAATATAAATTAATAAACTATTACTTTCTAAACTAATTGCAAAAAATCTCTGAATTAAAAAAGTATAGGCTACCGTGAAGTACGAGGTAACGGTTTAGAACCCCGGTTTAAACAAAAATTAATAACTTTCTGTCTAAGAAGGATTTGACAGTGGCTGGGCGAGTGTCTTAACACTATCGTATGGGTGAAACATGCGGACGGAACTAATACCACGGACTCAAAGAATAGCAGTGTGAAGCAGTAATTGTGCTGAATCGCGCTGAGCGAATGATGTTATTGTTAGCGGTGGTAATATACATCACAACCAAAGCACGAACTGTTGCACGACTATCCATGGGCGGTGATGATCTCTTACCATAGAGGAGACTCGCCTGCTCCGTTGTGAGCTATAATAAAAAAGCAATAAATTCATAATATATAATCGAAAATTATATATTAGAAATTAAGTGCCAAGCATATATTTTAAATATACAAAGAGGTATGTAACCTGTACAATATTTAATATATATTTACTAACTTACACAAGCCCAATATATCATGTTTAAAGTGAGCAATAAACTGGGTTAAATTATATGTTAAGTGATTTTGAGAAATATGATTTAGGATACTTTGTAGTATAAAATATGAAAGTTATACAGATAACATATTGTATTGAAATCAATTCTTCGTTTCTTTAGAGAGACAAGGGGTCTATCTACATATGGATTGATTTTGTAACCGAACTTAAAAAATCGTAGGTAGTAAATTGTAATTATGTTCATGTATTTTTTTTAAGATACGTGGAAGCACGTAGTTTTGACGCATGTCAAAATACAGATATATTTGCCAAAGTTTATTTTAAATCATATCTATTAAGAAAAATACTATAAATTAGTCATACTATACATAACACAAGTTCTAAAGTAAAATTTTCGATTTGAATTTCAAATTTAATAGCTCAAATTCCAAATTTTCATTACAATTAAAAAGTTAAAATCGGTTGAGTTTCTTTTAATTTTTTTAAATGTAAATCGGAAAGCAAACGAGCAGGGCAACCATGGACACTTTTAGCTTCTATAGAGCCGCGGAAGCGTAGCCAATATTTTAGGTATAGTCTTCAAGTTTTGTAAAATCATCACCATGTATGGTGCAAAATACTTTAAAAAACGCTCAGTAATGGGACGACAAACATAAAGCTGTGTTGACGATCATTTATTAACTGTTCTCGGATTTGTATGTGTATATGAAATGTCTATAGATTAGTTTTTAAGACATTCATAAACCACTAATGGGTTTTCTATGAAATTTTTGTTTTTATTTAGACATAACATATTCATTTCAAAATATGTCCTCGTTTGAATTAAACAAAAATCGTAGCTTTGATTGTTTATAACGCCAGAAACTGGTTAGACATCTGGAATACTTTTAACTGTCATAAAAACTAACGTAAAAACATCGACGACTCATATAATTACAATCATTTACACTCAATAGATATTTTGTATAGATTATCAACAATGTTTGCGTCAACACCGCCCGCCTACAATCCAAGCCGGATACAAATCAAGCATGGAATAATAATAATAATTACAAGTACGCTTTAATTTATTATTGTTACTGTTACTAATGTTACAAATAAAAACCATAGCATTGCAATTAGCCAACGATATCGGTTTGGTAATCTTGTAATGTAAATTGGTGAAAGTAAAAGAAATTAAATAGAACCATTGTTGGATATCTTTCTTAATACAGTTATTTTTTAATGAAAATGGAGGCATACGAGGAAAAGGCTACTTACCTTACTTGCCTAGAATCAACGGGCCTCTGCCTGCCCCTGGTGGGTCGCGGGTGCGTATCTAGGCTTTTAATAGAGCAAGTGGGTGTCCTATATGGTAAGAAAATACAACCGCCCATGGACAATCGGTTGTGTTGCCGGATTTTTACGCCTTTGTAGCAGCATTATTACGGGTCTCAGCGAAACATGTCAGTAGAGGTACCGTTTTAAGTACTACTATTATTTCACGCTGAGTATTCCGTGAGGCCCTGGTATCAGTTCGGACGAGCCGGCACAATTAGTGCGTTAATATATGCTTCAGCATGGCACTCTCTATGTTGCTCTCAAGTGCTAAATCTTACATATGTAATATGCTTTGACATATATTTTTGAATATACGGCCTTCTTCATTAAAAAAGAAAAGATTTAATTATATTAATATTGAAACAAAGAACGAATTATGAGTAACACAAAAGAATACCAATCACAAAAGATATCACATTGGATGTCGGAATATTGAAGGTTAAAGATGCTTACAGCTATCAAGGCTGTCTAAAATGCCTTTAGTACGTGGATTTATCCACTGCAGTTATCACGGAGAATGTTCTGAGAAAATGTTTAGTTAATAATCATATCATCACCGGACACAGAGACAGAATACAAAGTTTGATCCTTTTTACCTCAATGTTTGTCGTTCCACAGCTAAGCATTTTTAAGGCATTATGTGCCAGCTGCGAGTAGAGTTATTTCAAAACCAATGCGCCTTTGGATATTAATAAAATTACCTATACCTAATTTCCTAATAGGCTGGCAACGCACTCAAATCCCAGCAAGGACAGTGTCTATGGGCGCAGGAACGCTTAACCTAGATAAGTCACCTGCTTATTTGTCTCCGTTTTCATAAAGAAAACAGCATTTTTAAGGCATTCTGTGCTACCATTCTGTGGAACCAGCCTGTAAAGTTATTTTATTACGATTTATCCTCAAAAACAGCTTATCTATCCCTAAAACGCTAAACATGTCCATGGGCGATGCAATATCGCTTATCTTGCTTGTTTGTATTCAGGTTTTTATATAAAAAACCAAACTCATGTCTTTGCCAATGGATACATAATAATGTAATGATATCATCAGATACTGGACTAGTGGACAAAATACAGCTTTCTAACTAAGGTCGTGACCAGAATGACCTGCAACTGACTGATTGAAACTGACATATTATTTCAACTTCAAATGTTTTATCTAGTGACACATTTTGCAAAACTAAATGGTTATTATATTGGATTTAGTTTTATTAAAAAAATATAATATTTTCAGTAGTGTTTTTTTTATGAAAACGGTGGCAAACGAGTAGGAGGCTTTCCTAGGATAACAGGTCCTTCGCCCATGGACACCCCTAGCCCTCTTGCTGAGCCGCGGGTGCGTTGACTTTTTCATTTTAATAATTCATGATTTATTTATAATCAAGACAGTATAAATTTCTTTTTAGTTTATATATTCTTAAGTGTTAGAAATATGTAAACATATAAAACCACATTATTTGTTTGTTCCATCAAGTATGAAGTACACAACTTTCGAGAGCAGTTTCGAGCAATTTTCGCAACAAGTTTCGAGAACCTTAACGGTTTTAAAAGTGTACCATTAAGGGAGAGGTATCGGGTTTAAATCAAGGGCCGGTCAATTATAATTTTATATAGTGGCCGGGCGATATTAATAATGTCGCACCCGTGGGAGAGCCATGCTGAAGCATATGCTGACACACTAATTAGGCGGGCTCGTCCGAAGTGATACCTCGGGCTCACAGAATACTCAGCGTGGAACGGTACTTGTGCTGTGTTTCGCAGAGTGAGCGGCGTAAAAAACCGGTAACACAAGCAATGCGCGGACTGTGGCGCTGTTGTTCATGGGCAGCGGTATTCTCTTACCATATAGGAGAACCCACCTGCTCCGTTATCCACTATAGAATAAAAAAACAAATGAAAAGGTAAACAAATTTATAATTTTAAAGATTATTAATAAGGATAGAAGATATTAATTAATAAAGAGATGTCCTTCACGCAACAAGTAGCAAAACAATTTACGTATCAATGCTGAAACAATAATATATAAATTTGAATAGTCTTAAAAGTGTGGTCAAAAGAATCACGCATTCAAGTCACGAATTGTTACGTCATGATTCATGACGGATCAATTTCATATGATCTTTTATAACTGTATTCGTTGGATTAAGATGTTCACTCGATGAGTTATCAGTACCAGCGTTAAGTGATATTTTTTTAGAAGGGTTTTTTGATAGAAAGCGGAAGAAAACGAACCGGAGGCTCATATGTGGTACTCCGCTCGTGGACACCCACAGCCCTTGCTGGGATGCGGTTGCGGCCTTTTAGGTATAACCCATTAATTAAGAGTAATCTATTGTATATTAAATGAAGTCGGGTTAGTTAGACATATAACTCAAAAAGCGCTGGGCAGATTTTCATGAAATTTGTTATGAAATGACATCCTGGATTTACATATTGGCTTCTTTTTTTTTGACTATAAAAATTGAGGTTATTTTTGGAGTTTGGTGGGTCTAACGGTTTTTTAATATTCATAATTGTACCCGATAGGTTTATTATTAATAAAAGCATTTATTATTTATTTTATTTATGTATGTTATTTAGAAAAGTGTTTGATCTTTATTTAAATTGATATTATGTAGATAATTTTAAAATATTAAAAATCATATACTTCTCTGTATAGACTTAAACTTAATTATTAAATTAAGTTTAAGTAATTCGATGATTACATCGAATGGCGTACAATATTTTATCGCCTATTTATATCTTTATAAGAATCGTGTCAGCGATAAACTTTCCGTTTTATATTCACAAGAAACGCCACTCACCAAAATACGGGATAATAGAACAATGTTTTAACTTTCACAAAATTGTAAACCTACCCTTGGCCTTTGGGTTCGTTCAGAAATTTGTTTCGAAACAATTTTTGAACCAATTCTAAAGTGTAAGGTTAGATGATATCAATTTTGAATACGTAGTTCTACAAAGAGCTGTTTCTACTACCGGTGGTTTCTTAAAAAATAGACTACTTTCCATATATGTATCAGATATAAAATGTTTTCATCATCATTTCAGCCGTAAGACGTCCACTGCTGGACATAGGCTGCTGGATCTCTATGAATACCTGTCGGAGGTGACATGCATCCAGCGTCTTCCGGCAACCTTTATAAGATCGTCTGTCCACCTTATGGGTGGACGTCCCACGCTGCGCTTGCCAGTTCGTGGTCTCCTCTCTCTAATCTTTTACAAACTAAAATATCCTACAAACGTTAAATCCCAACCTAAATAGATACATATATATATGTGAAAGTGAGAAAAAACATACAAGGTATGTATGGAGGTCCAAAGGGAAGGCCTATGTCCAGCAGTGGACGTCCTATGGCTGAAATGATGATGATGAGTAAAAACAGGCTTCATCGGAAGTAAAATTTTATGAACCTAAATACACGTTACCGGAGATGAAGAAGTGTCTGTATTTTTTATGGAAATGGTAGCAAACCAGCAGGAAGTTCAACTCGGATAACAGGTCTTCCACCCATAGACACCCTTCCACTCGCCCTTGGAGAGCCGCAGGTGTGTTGCCGGCCTAAGATAGTATTTTTCATTTTAATAAATTAAAACCCAACTTGCAAGGAGTATTACAATTATATGATGAACTTAACGATGGAAGTAATTTAATAAGTAATAAGGTTTAATATGAATAACGAAGGAGGTTTTATATGCAAGTCTTAAATTTCTTAACCGTAGTTCGTGTTGTCTGTGTGAATTCGGGCAGGCTGCGCACGCGTCGCACGCAGCTGACTCATTGCTCGTCACGAAGTTAATATACTGTGAACTGCCCACTGGTTGAGGGTTAATGTCCGATCTAGTTTGCAACACTCCATGCCTCCAAATATTACTGAACACGTGAACAGTATTTACATATAAACGTTTAAAATACCGCATACTAATAGAATTAAAAAAACTCCTTTAGAGTTTCATTCTAACATAAACATTTTTTTTTAGAGTAATAATATATCTTTTTTTTGTTGTTTTCTACATATGATCTAGCGGATAACGGAACAAGCGGGTCTCCTCTTGCTTAAGCGATATAAATTTAAGGGCAGATATCCTCAATCACTAAGTGAAACACATTACAAGTACTGGTACATGCTGGTATTCTGTGAGCCCGTCGTATCAGTTCGGACGAGCCGGCTCTGTGAATGCATCAGCATTTCTCTCTCACGGGTGCGATATTGTTAAGACTTGTTTTTTTGTTTTTTTTTAAGTGACTTAGGATTTTTTTTTAATATATACAACAAAAATTATATTAAATAAATATTAGTACAAAATATACTATACAATACATTGGCATTGAAGTAAAAATTAAGATTTATTCAAATATAAAACCGTTTGGAATGTAAAATATAAAATTATTCATATAATATGAAAAGAAATACCGCAGCGCACACTCAATATGTTTAAATATGCAAATAATACATCTTAATATAGAGTACGGAGGCTTGCAGTTTTGTTTTTACAAACAGTTAAATTTACATTTCATAAATAAATGCATCTCTAGCTAACGACGCCACTCTGTTTTTGCCTTAATTTAAATAGTCCGGCACGCTCCGCGACGTGTGAACTTTAAGCTCACTTTTCAATATCGGATGGAGGCTTGGCATTCGGAACGAATTATCACTTTGCTATGGCTTTGTATTTGATTCAGAGCTATTTCTCATTACTTTAGAGACCTTCGAGGAAATAACATACCTCCTAAAAACCCGGCAATGAATCCTCTATGGTGGTAAGCCTTGGATAATGGTTTTTTTTTATGGAAATGGCGAACGAGCAGGAATACTCAGAGTAAGCGGTTCTCCACACACGGACATCCTTAGACTTTGCAGAGCAGCAATTGCGTTGCCGGCCTTATGGTTAGGTAGGCTCTTTTTTGAAGGTCCATAAGTCAATGGTTTGTCTTTTTTATGGAAGCAGTGAGGCAAACCTAGGAAAAACGGTTCTTCACCCATGGATACCCCCTGATCTTGCAGGACCACGGGTGCGTTGCCGGTCTTAACTTTTTTATGGAAACAGGGAGTCTAAAAATAAGCAGTATTCTGTTCATGGATATACCTAGTTACTGCTGGATCGCAGAATGGTGTGCCTTCTGTCTGTTTACCTCTTTCATATGTTGTCATATGTATTTCTATGTTCGTTTGGGTATTTCATTATGAAATGTGTTATAGGGTAAGATTTTATGTTATAACTATGTCATTGTGTTTTATTATTTTATACAACTCACTGGATTAATATAGACTAGTTCTTTTTATTTCAAGATACCTGAATTTATTAGTTTAGCACAGTTTTCATTTAATATAAATAATAATAGCGAACAGAAACAAAATCTATTGCATCGCAAATAACGCAAAAGGTTTAACTTGTAAAGTTTTTCAAGTTCAAACGAATATCGAGAAAGTCATACTTATTCTATTTCGCAATTACTGCTATATCAATAAATGTTGGCATTTAATTAATCTGCTAAGTTAACCAATCAGAAATGGGTAAATTTAGATATTTATGATCATCTTACTCAGTTTAATAGTTATTACTAGAATTAAACCTGGCTTATATCGATCGTAAGCTATCAATTAATATTGTAATTACGCCAAATTTCGTAACATCTTAATTCAACGCCAGTTTCTTGATGAAATTAAATCAGAATTCTAATAGCTCCAGTAGGTAATATTAGGTCCAATTGTAGCAATTGAACGTAAGCACTATATATTCATATATGTTACTTTAATTGAAAATTGTATTTTAAATATATGGTAAGAATTTTTAAACTACATTCTCTTGCGAAGGTAATCTTTTGTCTTTTCTTTAATCGATATCCCAGTAGGAGTGGAACAAATGTAGGGACTGATTTTTTTGAATGTGTCAAACAAAAGAGTAGCACTGTGGAATAGTTGAATTGTTCGAATTTTTCTCCTAAGAAGAAGGTAAGAACATCGCCGCCTAAAACAACAGCGCCACAATCCGCGTTTTAGTTGTGTTACCGGCTCTTTACGCCGTTAAGTGGCACTTTTAAGGGCCTTCGATATCCTCACTCACTTTGCAAAACACTGTACAAGTAGGGCTTCACGCTGAGTATTCTGTGATTTTATTTAAATTTTTATGTAAATTGGTAAAATATAGTTGAAATAAAGTTCATCTCTATTGCCTATATTTGTAATATTTTTTTAAAGTTAAAGGACCGTAGTGAAAAAATTTAAATATGTGTTATTAATTTAAAAAAAATATTTTTGAGATTATTACTATCATTAATGTATATATTATAACGCATATTAGGTCAGGCCAGTTTTCTTAATAGTAGATATTACCATCATGGACATCACGCCACAGCGCGTGCTTTGGTTGTGTTGACGGGTTTTTACACCAGTTAAGCCGTTAACTCAATGGACAACCGGTTTATATTCTGTGAGACCATGGTATCACTCATGGTAAACTCAACCTGCCTAAAAGCCTGTAAAGCCTTTCCAAAGATTTTTTTTTAAATGGTATCAAACAAGCAGGCTCAAACAAGGCTCATCTATGGAAAGCTGTCCTCCACCCATGGACATCTTGGGATATATATGTATTACAAAGGATATAATTATTTATATATTTATAATTACTTATATTTTAATATAATCTATTGTTTATGTATATTGATTCAATTTAATATACAATTGAGACCGGATTCGAACCCGAAACAACATCAAGGTAATTTAGAAATCCACTCAACCACGAAATTATTAAGAGATAAGTCAAACCCAACAGTGACTCAAGATATGATCATCATGAAAGATAACTTTCTCGAGTGTTAAAATCTAACTTACAATTACAATTACAATTAATTACGTTATAAAATCTTCGCGTACGTTTTTATTGCCTTCAGCTTTCAAATCTAATTACAGCGATACGTGTATCGAACGGAGACATATTATTTGGTGTTCTCACTATTATAAAAATGGCTCATTAAGTACACTGTTGAACCGCACGTACCACGTACGTACCGCGTATTAATTCAAATAATGACCGATTTCGTCACTAGAAAACGCCGAATATATAATTAGAGGCATCCATAGCTGTATTCTTTAATTACGAAGGTCGGCTTGAAGGTAATGTTGTGAAATTTATTGTACGAATGATGAGTACCGCAATGCAGTTGCACTAATGAACTATTTTGAGAGCCTCGTAGCTTAATGGAATTATAAGTCTACCATGAAGCGAGAGCTATCGGGTTAGAATCCCGGTCAGGACAAATTATAATTTAGATTATAATTTATTAGGTCTCCGGAAGGGTTTGACAGTGGCCGAGCGAGTGTTTTAATACTGTCGCAACCTTGGAAGTGATACCGCGACCTCACAGAATACTCATCGTGAAATGGTAGTTGTACTTGAAATGGTGCTTTTACTTTGTTTCGATGGGTGAATGAGGATATCGGAGACCCTTAAAAATGCAGCTAAAGCGGTGTAATAAGCCGGCAACATAAGTAATGCGCGGAATGTGGCGCGATTGTTAATGGACGGCAGTGTTCTCTTACCAAATAGGAGACCCTCCTGCTCCGTTGTCCACTTTATCATAAAAGAAAATATATATTAAATAGAAGCAAAATAAATTTATATAAATAATGTTATATAGAATCCTTACATTTTCAGATTTATGGAACAATTTGAATTAATTTTATAAAATTTTCAGTTAGGTCTGAGAATTGATTAATATCTATTAAATATTCCTATAAATGGTTTTTAACAAAATATTTACTCTGATTCAGCATTGAAAAATATATACAACCCTAAGTTTTCGTAAAAATGTATTATCATATATTAATAAAATATGAAAATACATTTTCCGGAGTCAGTTAGTCTTTATATAAAAATTAAATACACATTGAAAAGCCTTTATATTTTTATTAAGCCTTTAGATTGTAAAATAAACTGCGAAACATAAGCAAATGTTGATTTTTAATTTTATAATTAATATAAATGTATCATTAAATTACATAATGTTTATTGCATATTTGTAAGGTTTATGTAAGATACATAAACCTTAGGTATACGGTAAGGCATTGCATAGTAATGTTTTGCTCAGAGATCCGAGCCGTTATTATAATGTGGAATAAGATTAGTGTATTGAACGAAATGCTGTACGGTTAGCAAC
Organism: Delias oraia; assembly: GCA_018230265.1. Lineage (NCBI taxonomy): Eukaryota > Metazoa > Arthropoda > Insecta > Lepidoptera > Pieridae > Delias > Delias oraia. Next base: position 8,639 of record DWCF01000081.1, on the reverse strand, counting down.
GGAAATTGGAACGATGACTTAAAACATTATTTAAAAATGCGAATGCCAAACTGTGTAAAACGTAGGAAGACGATTTTGACAGAACGAAATACGATTGAGGTAGAGTGTAATTGTTTTGACAATTTGACAATTCGTTATAGCCAGATATCACAAATTATAAAATACGCTATGGGCGTGATATATCAGAATTATCATCCGAAATTTGACAAAGTGTAGATTTAAACAGAATGTTGTTAAAGATTCGCTAATAATAATTAAAAAAAAATATACTACTTGAGTATGTCACATTTGATTGGTATATCAAAACGACACACGGTGGAAATTAAAAGCCATATGTATTTTGACAGTAATATATTATATAATGTTTTGAACAATGTAAAATTTTTTCAATATTTCATAGTGGAATACCGTTATTTTCATAGATCAACAGCAAAATCATTCAATTACAAATTGTAATCTGATTTAATTAAAAAAAGTATTTTGTCTTGTCCGCCTGCTAGTTTCAATCTTTAGTTGCGATAAGAGATATTGTGTTGTCATGCTGACTGTACACGAAGTAGTTGCACAAGTTTCTTTTGTCATTGTATAATGATGGTTAGCGATGTTTTGTGTGTTGGAATGTACTTCGATTAGACTGTGTGCTATACAGAAACGGATCATTCTTTTACTAATAACAAATGATATATTACACCCATATTTTAGTTCTTAAGAGACGGTATTAAAGTGTACAGTCGGTTGCATAATTGTTAATGAGTGCAAATGAAATCAGATTTTCTGATACCGTGATCGATGGTTACATTGCTGTGGGTTTTTTCGTGGTAATTGATTTAAAGGTGTCATTTGATGGATTAGCGTGATTAGCGAAGTCTTCCCTTTTCGGTATGCTATTATACCCTGATCAGATTAACTCTTATGAAAGCTTTTAACAGCATGATTGGATCCCGCTACATTTTTTTAAATTCTATAGTGGACAATGGAGGTGGGTCTTATATATGGTAGGAGAACACCACCGTTCATGAACATCCGCGCATTGGTTGTGTTGTCGGCTTGTTAAGCGGCACTTTTTAAGGAATTGAGACACTTGCCCGGCCACTGTCAAGCCCTTCTAGAGACCGAATAAATTAAATTTAAATTGTCCGGACCGAAATTCGAACCCGATACCACACGCTTCATGGTACATTTTTAAAACCTATAACTAAAAGGCTCTCAAAATAGTTTCTATATATTTGAAACAGACATTGAGCTGTCAGTAACAATTTATAACGCAACTTTAATTCAATCATATAAATGATAATTATAATCTTATTGTATTTAATACATGAAGCTTTATGTGTAATCGACATGAATCATTCCCATTTCTCACACATCGCCAAGACTCTAACTGAAGCGGAATGCCTATTTCTTGTATCAGTATTACATTCAAACTCGTACGAATTACCGAAACCGAAGCTCATAAAAGGCAACAGATCTTGTATCCAGCTGCTATTGGAATGGAGTGATGGAAAAGAGAGCACGGAAAAATCTCACGAATTCATATCGCACCGTTTAAATCAAATCGGAAGGCATGATTTAGCGAAATGGCTTGGTAGAGACGTTTTCCATAATCTAGCCAAAGACATAAATGATACTCTACTACATAAACCATTTAGAGAAAGCATCACTCAATGCACTGTTGTAGGAAATGAAACTGGATCTGACGTAAATGATGATGCTTGGGATAGCGAAGACACGGCGTACAATGCAATATTCATACTACTTGTTGTAAGTTTGTTTGTAATGTGTTGCAGGATTTTATGCACATTTAGACACGCCAAACAATGCAAGAAAATCAATGAAAATGGTAAGTTATTGGAAGAAAATAGCAATAGTGATGAAGAATATTGATAAGTTTCAATACATTTAATAATTACAAGAAGACCACGACAAATTATATATAATACCAAAGTTTTTCCCCGTGGGAGAGCCATGCTGAAGCATGTGGTAACGCACTAATTGGGTCGGCTCGTCCGAAGTGATACCACGGGCTCACATAATATATAATAATATGTGGAAATAATATATGGAATAGCAGTTTTACTTGAAAGAGTACCACAACTGTGTTTTGTTGAGTGAGTGAGGATATCGGAGGCCCTTAAAAATAATGCTTATGTTTCGTAAAAAAGCCGGCAATACAAGCAATGGGCGGACTGTTTGCGTTTGTCCATGGGCAGTGGTATTCTCTTACCACAATTGGAGACCCACCTGCTCCGTTGTCCGCTATACCATAAAAAAGGTAAAATTAAGAGATTTTACAAAGACGGCATTTCAATCAGTTCTTTTAGAAAAATAACATTTATTATAACAGTTTTACAAATGCTGTTGTGATTTATAGATAATTATATCTTCTGCAAAGTACATTATTTGGTTCTATAATCAATATTATTCGCACCGCATACAATTAAAGGAAATATTGAGGTTATTTTTTAAATCTTGGGTTGTAAGCCTTTAGTAAGAATCCAACATTGAAAAAATATATATAATAATGTGTATGTTCATAGGATGTAGAATAGGGAAGGATCAAAGGATTTGTCAAAATCATAGAGTATTCATAAAATAATAAAACTAATTAGCTATAAGAACATATAAGAACTATTGATTTTTTAAATTATGCCTGTTTATGCTACCATAAGTTTTAAATGCTATTACTTAATAATGGCGTACGGTTTCACATAAAAATTTCCAAACCGCTTTCTTGTACGACCGTACACGAATTGATTTGTTGTGCGTGTACAAATATAAAAAGTAATATTTGTAATGCGAAAGGATAAATCACTATATAAACTCGTAAATTCAATACTTTGTCATGTAAAAGAAACATTGGCATACCAAAATAAAGGAGCAGAGGCCAGGCAGCCCCAAACGACCGCTAACAAGCCAGCCAGCCTTACCATCTGCAGATAAGCCTCATTAGTGACTTTAACTTCATCAGCTGATACAAGTAAATGCTAAGCTAATAGCACAGCAACTGTACGTGTTTAATGCTAACTGCCTATCTGACTGTAGTCAGACTATTATTGTTCCGATGCCATTCTGACCTGACGATTTCGACTGATGTCTCTCTTATCTTTACACACTTGAATTTTCGAAAATACTATCTGTAATGCAACGTATTTTAAGTACATTTTTTTATTGTATAATGGGTAATGCAGCAGGCGGATCTTTAAAGTGGGAGAGCCATGCTGAAGCATATTCTAACGCACTAATTGAGCCGGCTCTTCCGAAGTGATACCACGCGCTCGCAGAATACTCAGTGTGAAACGGTGCTTGTCCTGTGTTTCGGAGAGTGAGTGAGGAGTGAGTGGAGGCCCTTAAGAGTGCCGCTTATGAAGCGTAAAAAGCTGGCACCACAACCACTGTGCGCACTGTGGCGCGGTTGTTCATGGGCGGCGGTGTTCTCTTATCATATAGCAGACCCACCCCCACCTACTCCGGTGTCCGCTATCCTACAAAAAAACACAGCCGCCCATAGACAACCGCGCTACACTCCGCTTTATTTGTGTTGCATTTTCGCCTCTTTAAACGAGGATATGAGTGAGTGAGGCTATCGGTGGATATCCTCACACATTCAGCGAATCAGTACAAGTACTGTTTGACAATGGTATCCTGTAAGCCTATAGTATCACTTCAGACGATCCGGCTCATTGAATGCGTCAGCATAGCTTTCCCACGCGTAAGTCACTCGCCCGGCTGCTGTCAAGCATTTCCAAAGATCAAATAAATTATAAATATTTTTTTATAAATTGTCGTAAATTTATGATTAATATAAATAATAAATTAATAATAAATATTTATTAGAGATTTGAAAATAATAGCTGATATGATTTCGTGGATACTTGGAGAATTTATGAATTCCGCTGAACAAATTGTACATTGTGATGTATTATGAATATTCCTGCTCGTAGCGAGTTTGAAGCACGTGCAATAAAATTAATTGCTTACTGTAGCAGCGAAGATGGCGTGCGTTTGTCAAACGTTTGCATTGCCTTACAAGTGATATATAAACCTATATGATGCCGTCATTGTTTAGAAATGTCTATGCTCTAAAGGTTCAGTAAAATCTTATTAACTTTGATAGATTTTATCTTAGGTAGGTAAGACTTTTTATTTGCTATGATTAAGATTATTTTCTTACAAATATTAATTAGATAAGATAATATATTTTAAATCTAAAGAAGATTTATATACTTTAAATTTAAAGTAACATTTAAATACTTTATATCTGTCTAAGAGACATTATAATTATATATAAGTATAAATTTTATAATTTATTCAGTCTTTGGAAGTTCTAACAGTGGCCGGGTGAATGTCTTAAAACTGTCTCATTCGTGGGAAGGTTGTGATGACGCATTAATTGAAATTATATAGCTCAAGTGAAGTCAAAGCCGGCAACACACCTATCTTACCATTGAGGGTAACCGCCTGCTTAGAAAGTTACTTTTATAACTTTTGTGTATCCTAAGTTTCAATTGTTTCTTTGTTTATATTTGTTAGCTTTGTATAATAATTTTCGTGGCTTTGATTTTGCCTCTCTATATTCTTCATTTCGCCAAGCATGGCGATTACGACAAACACCACACAAATGACATTATTCATGGAGGTCCAAGAGGAAACCTATGTCCAGCAGTGGGCGTATTACGGCTGAAACGATGATGATGATGATTTTATTCATAGAGTTATATAAGTGAAGCTTTACGAATGTTTCGCAGATCGGGTGATTGAATCAAGTTACCTATAATTGATAGTTTGGACGTGTGTTCGCACGATTACTTTTACAAGCACTTATATTTTATGAAAGTTGTTTATTGGGACCCATCTCTGGCGGATTATGAAATAAATTACTTAAATTGATACTTTGTTTTATGTTATAGGCTTTAATTACCGAAATGTTTGATTGGTCGCGTATATGAAAAAAAAATGTTTACATAATATAATTAAGACTCATTTTAAAGTTTTTGTTTAAGTAATAAAAATTTGGTTAGGTAATCACTGGCTCATCATCGATTAAACATAGCAGAATGATTAATGAAGCAGGTTCATAATAGTATTTTTATTATTTACCCGGATGGTAAACCGGCCGCCCATGGACGACTGCGCCGCAATCTGTGCTTTGATTGTGTGTTAGCTTTTTGTGTTTCTTAAGCGGCATGTTTAACTGGTAGGCCTCCAGTATCAATCACTCATTGAGTATGTGGTATTACAGAAAACCAGTAGAATATTTGATACCACAGGTATTAAAGAAATATCAAGTAAGTTATAAACGTTCCTTTCCTTGTATTTTTTGTATATTATACCAGATTTTTAAGGTAAAATAAATTCCATTAGTGCATATTTCATTATATGTTCTATAGTATCTGTGTCTATAGTGCATAGAACATTAAATGTCAAACGTTTTAGCCACTTAGCTTGCATTAATTATATACTCTACTTATAAAAAATGAAAAAAATGTATTGTTACTTATTATTTCTGACGTCGTATTAAATTTTAAATCTGCAATTAGTTTTGCATTTAACTTTCGAAAACTAACACTGACTGATTTTATTAATATTACTTCCAACTTAATGTAATTTACTTTCTCTTTTAATTATATTACCTTTCAATCACCGAAGAAATTAGTAGTCTTCTTGCTTAGTTTTTAAATTTATTAACATTAGGTATATTTATTTTAATTATCAGACAGAACAAGTATAAGTATCTGAATTAATTATAACTCAAAATTTAAGCGGCACCGCTTTCGTAGTCCAGCTAAGGCCGGGGATGTTCATGGGCAGAGATGCCTTAGCCTAATGGCAACATTTTCATTAAAAATAATATTATATATTTTATACAATATGTTTTCCTTTTATGGTGTTTATTTGCTGTAAAAAATCGTAGTTTTTAAATGTGATGTAACTGTTAAAATATAAAGAAATCTGTAACATATGTTATCAGTTTCTGTATCACAGAATCTAGAATTTATGTAAGACACATAGAAATATAGTTATTTAAAATGTTATTTACGTTTTAATGTTAAAAAATCGTAAATTAATCCCCGTGTGTATAATGAATACAAAACATAATCTGGTATTATGAATACTATGGATTTTGTGCTAAAAATTCTGGAATTTATAGACACAAAAAAATGATGCCGAATTAACATTCATCGAATTAACATTTTTTTAACAAAAATCATAATTCAAAATAGAAATGATAGTTACATAAAAAGATATCTACGTTGGTGGCTCAGTGCTCTCATTATTCTGAAAGTCATAGAAACTCATAGAATTGACTGAAATTAGTGTCTATATTAACATACCTTCTGATCACCAAATCGCATCTGCCTTCGAGCATTCCTGGCTACATTCATCCGGCACAGAAAGACTCTGTCTTCACCATCAGACGGAGCTCTGGACAATTCCGTTCTCACAGACTGCTGATCCTGTTTGTCTATGACATCGTACACACTATCCCCGTGAATTAGGAGATCCTCCTAAAACAATATATATGAAAATATATAAGTAAATCTTAATTTAATTCGCTGGAAGGCATGGCGAGGACCAACTTTCGCTCCCAGCCTCGCATCGGTGAGACACCGTCATGCCCTTTAGGCGGATATGTGTTCCGCGCCCAGGCCGAGGTTTGTGTCTCGCAGGAGACGCCCTTGCGTTAGTCGCGGCAAACATTTCTCGGTGGGCCCACCACCTCGCCTTAAACTGTAAAGGCCATTCTGGAAACCGCGAGAAACCCATTAAAACTTGGGCGCGCTTAGCGCTGTCTGTCTATGAATTAAATATCGTTGTTTTGAATGCTGAGTGATCTTAGATTGTAATAGTGAAAAAAATTAATAAAAACGTATGTTAAATTAAATACTAAAACTAGTTTATAATTTGTGTGAATTTACAGATGGTAGGATTGTTTGTAATTTAATTTATTGTTAGGTTATGTTATTGGACCTACTCAATAAATTAGTTACTTTATTTTACTAAATACAAACGGAGGCAAACGAGATAATCCGCGAGTTCGTAACCGGCCTTTTGGGGATTAATATTCTCTTTCTTCGAAGGTCCCAAGTCGCATTAGCTTGGAAATACACTCTTAAGCCTTAAATAACACTGTTTAAATTGAATCTCATTACCATTGCCATTTGTGAAACCAAATCTATAACAGTTTGTGAATTTAACGTTAATTATATGAAGTAAACTATGTGAACGTTGAAGAAGATTTTTTTTTATAATATAGAGGACAACGGAGTAGGTGGGACTCTTATAAGGTAAGAAAACACCGTTGCTTCACCGTCACTTCGGACGAGCCGGCCCCTTAGTGCTTCTGCACATCGTTCAGCACGACTCCCCCACTGGTATAAATAAATCCCACGTGTAAAAATAGAAATAATTGATTTGTGCGGTTTTATATGTTATATATAAAAAAAAACTCATATATAACAGAATATTATGATTACAAATCTAAAGAAAACTTTAATAGGCGAAGAATTTTAATAAAGGAACCGCGCTAATGTCTCATTACATAACCGCAGTATTAGCACAAACGCTTTTATTTTTAAGGCGTACTCGGAGATTACTTCAGCATTTTCATCATTGCCGCGACCGCAAGGTATTATTTTAATTGCAGGGCTGACACTTCTGTCTGATGGTGCAGCATATTGCAGAGAATCATGTTACCATGACACGCTATCATTATTTTAGGTGGCATTCATATTCCTGGAATATACAACCTTCAAGCTGCAAGTTTTTAAAATAATTTAATTCTAGGTCAGTGTAATATGTTTATTACCATCGACTGTTGTCCTAAAAATCCAATTCAATTTATATTAAAAGTATGAGCTATATATGATGTATTAATTAAAACAATTTTAACTGTTATGTAAAGCAACGAAGTTTATCTTTAAGTTCGGTAATGGGCAACGGAGCCGCCAGGTCGTCTCTATGGTAAGAGATCACCACCGCTCGTAGCTGTGCCACAATTCAAGCTTTGGTTGTGTTGCTCACTTCTTACGCCGCTTAAGTGGTATTTCATGCTCCTTTGATAACAACACTCATTCACAAATCCTGCATCGTAATTTTGACAGAGAATCGAACCTGATACCTCTCGCCTAGTGATAGCTTTATAAGACCTGTTACTCTACGATCTACGAGGCTCAGTTCAATTAGTATGTTGGTATGTATTTTTTTATTCTATATCTGACAACTGAGCAGTTGAGCTCTTCTATATAGTAAGAAAACACCACCGCCCATATACAACCGCGCCACATTCCGTGCATTGGTTGTGTTGCCGGCTTTTTACGCAACGGCACTTTCAAGGGCCTCCGATATCCTTACTCCTCCGTTTCATGCTGAGTATTCTTTGACCCTGTGGAATCACTTGGACGAGCCGGCTCAAGTAGTGCGTCAGCATACAGCTTCAACATGGCTCTCTCACGGGTAGATGTATACACTAATATGGTTAAAGCAAACAAGAAGATAAAAGGAATTGAATGATTGTTTGCTCTATATAAAGATTCTTGAATCAAATTATACATTATATTATGTAGTCCCTTTACTAAATAAATGCACCGTTTCTTTTCATAATTAATAGTTAATTTTCTTGATTCACAAAAATATTCAGA